>JAJLYE010000072.1:24840-35445 GCA_030571715.1 Grigorovia jiainica (nom. inval.) | reverse complement strand
AAAACTTTTCTACTTTTAAAATTATATATTATTTGTATATATTTTAATGTTGTAAATATATTTGCAATGAGAATAAATGAAACTCCGTTTTTAAAAAAAAGAAGACTAATTAAATCTCGGAAATAATAAAAATAAAATATTTTTTCCCCGGAATTAAAAACAAAAAACATCACGTGCATTTTCAGCAGCCACGTGAAATTCACGTGTATTTAAAAAAAAACACCACGTGAAACACACGTGTACTGCAAATCCGGACAACTACCCCTTTTGGGCCGTGTCCGTCAAGGAAACGGCCAGATCTAATTTTTTCTAATTTTTTGCCGTTTTGGGACACGGCCCTGCACCCACACACCCGGCAACGTCCCCCGATTTGAAAAACCCTCAATTATTAAATTTCTCGAAACAAATTATGCATTTTTAATATGAATGGAATTTTAATTTTTTCAAAATTTTAGTTAAATATTACGTGGTGAAATTTTACATATTTGAATTATTATTGTACTACGAATATTGTTAGTATTGATAAATTACATATATTATTTATTCGATTAAACAATTTGATACAAAAATAAACACCTCATATATGGGGTTGTTGTATAATTAATATCATATTTTAAGTATCCAATTTGTAAATATTGTGGTTAGTATCGTGTAAATACCGTACTAGTAACATGAATTTAAATATTGGAATTCCATAGTATTTGCTGACACGTTTTTAAACAATATTATTTTTAAACCGTTCAACGTTCAATTTTCAATTAATATAAATATAAAATTTTTCTACTATTTGTTTCTTAGTTTATTATTTAATGTTTAACATTTAATTCTTGTTATTCATTTTTATTTTCTTGTTTCTTTTATTGTTTTTTTAAAAGGTTGAAGCTAATTTCAATACACAAATATATACAAAAATGGAATCTAGATTACAAAGATTAACCAACTTAAAAGTTGTCGCTGGTGATGATTTAAGAAGAACCTCTATTATTGGTACCATTGGTCCAAAGACTAACAACCCAGAAGTTTTAGTTAACTTAAGAAAAGCTGGTTTAAACATTGTTAGAATGAATTTCTCTCATGGTTCTTACGAATACCATCAATCTGTTATTGACAATGCTAGAAAATCTGAAGAATTATACCCAGGTAGACCATTAGCTATTGCTTTAGATACCAAGGGTCCAGAAATCAGAACTGGTACTACTGTTAACGAAGTTGATTACCCAATTCCACCAAACCATGAAATGATCTTCACTACCGATGACAAATACGCCAAGGCTTGTGATGACAAAATCATGTACTTAGATTACGCTAACATTACCAAGGTTATTTCTGCTGGTAAAGTTATTTACGTCGATGATGGTGTTTTATCTTTTGAAGTTTTAGAAGTTGTTGATGAAAAAACTTTAAAGGTTAAATCTTTAAATGCTGGTAAGATCTGTTCTCATAAGGGTGTTAACTTACCAGGTACTGATGTCGATTTACCAGCTTTATCTGAAAAGGATAAGGCTGATTTAAGATTCGGTGTTAAGAATGGTGTCCATATGGTCTTTGCTTCTTTCATTAGAACTGCTCAAGATGTTTTAACTATTAGAGAAGTTTTAGGTGAAGATGGTGCTGATGTTAAGATTATTGTTAAGATTGAAAACCAACAAGGTGTTAACAATTTCGATGAAATTTTAGCTGTTACTGATGGTGTTATGGTTGCTAGAGGTGATTTAGGTATTGAAATTGAAGCTCCAGAAGTTTTAGCTGTTCAAAAGAAATTAATTGCTAAATCTAACTTAGCTGGTAAGCCAGTTATTTGTGCTACTCAAATGTTAGAATCTATGACTTACAACCCAAGACCAACTAGAGCTGAAGTTTCTGATGTTGGTAATGCTATTTTAGATGGTGCTGATTGTGTTATGTTATCTGGTGAAACTGCTAAGGGTAACTATCCAATTAATGCTGTTACTACTATGGCTGCTACTGCTAAGATTGCTGAACAAGCTATTGCTTATTTACCAAATTACGATGATATGAGAAACACTACTCCAAAGCCAACTTCAACTACTGAAACTGTTGCTGCTTCTGCTGTTGCCGCTGTTTTCGAACAAAATGCTAAGGCTATCATTGTTTTATCTACTACTGGTACTACTGCTAGATTATTATCTAAGTACAGACCAAATTGTCCAATTATCTTAGTTACTAGAAACGAAAGAGCTGCTAGATTCTCTCACTTATACAGAGGTGTCTTCCCATTCGTTTACACTAAGGAAGCTTCTGCTGACTGGACTGAAGATTGTGAAGCTAGAATTGAATTTGGTATTGAACAAGCTAAATCCTTAAACATTTTACAATCTGGTGATGTTTATGTTTCCGTTCAAGGTTTCAAGGCTGGTGTTGGTCACTCTAACACTTTACAAGTCTCTACTGTTGCTTAAATTATTTAATTTAAAATATAATTTTTTATACAAATTTTAAATAATTTTTTTATATAATTTCAAGAAATAATAGTTACGATCATCAAAATTTTGTTTTATCTTGTTGTGTAATTTTGTTAATTGTTTAAAAACAACAAAAAAAAAAAGAAAATGGAAAAATGGAAAAAGACAACTAAAAAGAGTCTAGCCAAAATTTAATATGAAATCGATTATTGGTTGTAAAAAAACCAAATCAAAATACATTATTTCGTATAATAAAAAAATAATGCCACTTGATGATAAATAAAACAATATATAATATATTATATATGAATTATTGATTAAATTAAATTTATTTTATTGTTATATTTTTATATTTTTATTATTCTTTTCCTTAACAATTTGAATTAAAACAATATTTATTTCAAAAAGTCCAGCCCTTAAAAATCCTATTATAATTTAAATTATCTGTATCAATGATCAATAGTGGATAATTAATTAATAATTAACAATAAGTAATTATACTTTTTATTATAGACTAATTTTGGTTGTATAATAGAAGTATTTATTATGTGATGTAGTTTAGAATATTTATTTATTACTATTTTGCTTTTGTTTCTTAATTCAATGGGCATTTTAAATATTTACAATAGTTATACAATAGTTATAGAAAATAGAATATACAATAAATGATTGTAAATAAAATATACAATAAATGATTGTAAATAAAATATACAATAAATGATTGTAAATAAAATATACAATAAATGCTTGTAAATAGAATATACAATAAATGATTGTAAATAAAATATACAATAAATTAAACAGTTGATCGAATTTAAAATTGAGTTAAAAACATAATGTTATTTTATCTTTACTAAGAGTTGAATAAGGCTTTTGTGATTTGAATTGAATTGAATTGAATTGAATTAATTTAATTTACCATTTTTATTTCCCTTAAAAAAACAACCCTTTATTAAAACACAATTTAAATTCAAAATTCAAAATTCACAATTTAAATTCAATATTCAGTACACATATTTCCTATCAAGAGACCCAAAAATCAAAACAGGAAATTAGAATACGTCAAGATTAATTAAATTATTTATTTACCCAAATAGATGTTAATTAATTAATTTACCCAATGAATATTTTTGAAGGGATAAACGGAAAATAAAAAAATGGAATAAGATTTATTTAAGAAATAAACTTTATTAACAAAAAATCAAAAACAATACAAAAATTCAATTAAATTACTTAAAACAGCGATCAACATTATTTTCCCACATTTCAAAATAACCTAAAAGGGTAAAACTTTAAAAAGTTTAATTCCCAAATTGTTAATTTTAATTTTTTTAATTTAATTACTATTGCCAAATACGGATGTCCCAATTGGGCAACGTGTCCCAAAGGAGTAATCCGTGTTTATTCCGATGAATTTGTTCTAGATTTTTTCCCGGAATATTGAAAACGTACGATTATTATTACTTTAATTATTACTTTTAGTTATTATTACTTTTAATTATTATTCAATTAAACAATTATTCAGTTTTTTTTGTAAAAATGTTCTTGCTAATGCATTGATTTAAATTTTATTAAATTAAAAAAAATTTCTCAATAGTTTTCAAGAATTCGTTGCATAATTGTCTTTGTTTTTTTTGTTTTTTTGTTTTTTTCTTGAATTTTAGTGATTAATCTAGACGTAAGTTTCCTTTGTTTGTCAAATTTTCAATTTTTTTAATTTTGTTTCCATTTTGGCTGGTCCTTTCACTAAATAAATTAGTAGTGATGATGCTTATGATGCTTATAATATAGTAATTGTTATTTCTTAAAAATCAAGTGTTGATTAATTCTAGAATTAGAATTTGCAAAGAATTTTAAAAGCAAGTAAGATAAACAGAGTATGTTGTTTCTATTTTGAAAAATGTTGAAAATATAAGTTTTTAATTTCTTGTAATTTTCCATACAATATTAACTCAAATTTATTTAAGGTAATTTAAAAAGATAACTGAGTCAAATTGAATATTACGTATTTTAATTAAATATATTAAAAGACACACAAGAAAAAAATAACAAATAACAAAAATGAAAAAAGCAAAACTCAAATCGTTTATCTTAATTTTTCACCAATTCGTTCCCTCAAACTAAGAGAATAACAGTAGTGAACAATTACAAACCTAATTGAACAATTAGATTACCGTTCAAAAATAAACTTTACTCCAATCTATTGTTCACTTGGTTAAGTTTACAAAATTTATTTGCATTTTCCCCCCAAAATTAACCACAAAACAATACAAATGCGGCGTTTATTAAATTAATTTCGGTGTTTATTTTTTTTAAATTTGACAATGGAAATTCGCAGTTAACGCTTGAAGTTTCCGCATGACTAAATGTAGAATATCCCGAACAACGCACTTTTCCTACGTGGCTTTCTGTGCCGCTTGTTTTTTTATTGTTTGATTCGTTCTTCACACGGTGAATTTTTTGTAAATTGCTTTTGTTTTGGACCGCAGGAAATTTGCCTTTCAGTAAAACGCCCGCACAGACGACGCGAGTTTCAATTTTAATCTTCAAATGGAAAACAAGGCACCGTTTAATTTGAATTCAAAAATAAAATTTTTGGTTGTTTTTGTGTTTTGCACAGAAATGTACGCAGAAACAACGTCGAACCCTCCATAACGTGGGGTTAACAATTAATTTATTGCAGCAAAATTTTGGAATAATTTTTTGCTTTCGAGGGCGGGAAAGTGGGATAAACCCGCGCGGATTGCTTTTTGCTGCCGTTTTGGGCGCTGGCTATTGTTCTCGTTCACTTTAAATTTTCCCAAAATAATTTATTTTTCGAGCATGAATTTCTTTTACAGAATAATTACTCCTGAAAAGTTACTTTTATTGGTAGGGGAATTAAAATCTTGGGTTATTTATGTTTGAATTTTGGTTAATCAATATGATAATTGAATATATTGAAAACTCAAAAACATAAAAGTTAAATTCAATTTGCTCCTGTTTCAAATTGTAATGAATTAAACTTAAATTTATGGCACTGTTTTATCTAATGTTTTAAATTATTAAATTTATTATTATGGAATCCAATAATTGTACTCCTTTCAAACTTTAATTGTTAAATTTCTTATTAAAACACAATTGGAAATTTTAAACTTTTAGTATAATAATTCCGTATAATATTTTCAATTGTGGGTAACTTTATTAATTAACCTTCAATTGTTATTGTGTTTATTTTTGGGTTCGGTTTTTTTTTTGCATATTTTATACACTTTATTATTATTTTTCTTTTTCCTTTCTCTCTCTCTCTCTCTTATATATATTTTATATATCTCTATGCTTACAATTGCTTGCATCACACATTATACGTTTTTATAAAATATATATATTTTGATTATAATTTTAATTATATATAAACAACACCCAATTTAATTATTTTTTTTTAGAAGTTTTAATTTAATTCTTAATTAATATATTTTATTTGATTTTTTTTAACTTTATATTGTTTGATTAAGTTTTAATATTAATACTAATACTAATACTATACTAAATACTACTAAGAATAATTTTTTAACTCTATATGAAACAAGAAAATATGAATAACGTAGATTTTTTTTCAACTTGGGCTTTTGATGAGAAAAATAATAACATCAACAACATCAATAACAATAACAATAACAATGATAATAATAACGATTTAGATTTAAATTATTTAAATAATAATTTTGATAATTTAAATGATACAAATCAAAATAAATCATTCATTAATATTAAAAATATTAACAACAACAACAACAACAACAATAACAACAACAGTTTAAATAATAGTATAAGTAATAATAATAGTAATATTTTCTTACCATTAGATAATATTTTTTCACCAACTGAAACTTCAACAACTTCAACTTCATTAAATTCACCACATAATAATACTTTTGAGTATTTTAACAGCAATAATACCACTACTAATACTACTGCTAATACAATTAATAACAACAACAACAACAACAATAATAATACTAATAATAATAATATTGATATTAATAAAATTAAAAATAATAATCCTTTAACTTATTTAGATGCTTCTTTAGATTTTACTTCAAAACCAATGATTTTATCTAAAAGTGAACCAGTTAAATTTGATTCATTAACACCATCAATTCAAAATTCATCAATTCCATCTTCATTAATTCCATCTTCATCAATTCCTACATCAACAACACCAATTACAAATATTAATACTATATTAGAAGAAACTATTATTAATAATAATAATATTAATAATAATAGTAATAATAATATTGACATTAATTCAATAAATAATCATTTGAAAAATTCTTTTAATAATAATAATAATATTAATAAAAAAAATATTTTTATATCAAATAATAATTTATTTAAAAATAATAAATTATCAAATAATAATACTATAAATAATAATAATAATAATAACAATAATATTAATAACAACAATAACAACAACCCTATTCAACAAAAACCAAAAATTAAATTAGAATGTAATGATAAAAATAAATTTAATTTAAGTTTATTAAATGAAAAAGGGAAAAGTTTATCACCTTTAACAAATAAATCAAATTCAATTGATAATAATTATAATTATAATAATAATAACGATAACAACAATAACAACAATAATGATAATAATAAAATAACAACTAAAAAATCTTCTATTACTAAAGAAAATAAAATTACAAGGAAAAATTCTACTTCAACAAATAATACAACAACAAATAATAGTACAACAAGGAAAAGATTAACTACATATCAAAAAGAAGCACATAATAGAATTGAAAAAAGGTATAGAATTAATATTAATACTAAAATTGCTAAATTACAACAAATTATACCTTGGGTTGCATCAAATGATACTGCTTTTGAAGTATCACAAAATATGAAAAGAATTAATTCTGAAAATACAACAAGTTCCACTTCTACAACAAAATTAAATAAAAGTATTATCTTAGAGAAAGCTGTAGATTATATTTTATATTTACAAAATACACAAAATATTTATCAATTAGAGGTTAATAGATTGAAAAATCAAGTTATTGAATTAAATAATCATATTGCTTTATTGAATAATAATAATAACAATAATACCAATACCAACATCAATACCAATACCAACATTCATGATAATAATAACAACAATTAAGTATTCAATTCATAAAAAAATTATATATAAATAATATACAGAGGAACTATTCAAATTAAAAGTCTAAAAAAAAATATTAGTTATTCTTAATTTTATCAATTCTTATTTATCTTATTTATATTATTTATCTTATTTATATTATTTATCTTATTTATCTTATTTATGAAAATTTATATAACAAGATAATATCATATTATATACAATTTTATTTATATTAAATTAAATCTATTTCTTTAAGATAGTAACAACATCTTCATCTTCTAAATTATGACCTAAACCAACATATTGTGGTTGATGTTTAACACTACTACCAAAAACTAATGCATTTCTAAAATCATCCACTAATGATTTATGAATTTGATTACAAAAATCTTTCACTGAACAATGATCTGATCTTAATACCACTGGATCATTAAAATCAGGTAATCTACCTTTTGGTTTTGTATAAACTCTAACTAAATTTAATCTATCCCACATAACTTCTAATAATTCATCTAAATTCCATTCTTTACCAGATGAAATTGGTACAGCATTAGGAATTCTATATAATAATTCTAATTCTTCCAAAGTTAATGAATCAATTTTATTTAAAACATAAATTGCTGGAATATATCTTCTTGTTGATGATTCTAATACATCAATTAAATCATCAATTGTAGCATCACAACGAATTGCAATTTCTGCACTATTAATTCTATATTCATTCATAACAGCTCTAATTTCATCTTGATCTAAATGTGTTAATGGTACTGTATTGGTAATTGAAATACCACCTTTTTCCTTCTTTTTAACAATAATATCTGGTGGTGTTTTATTTAATCTAATACCAACACCTTCTAATTCCTTTTCAATAATTTGTTTATGATGTAATGGTTTATTAACATCTAATACAATAAATAATAAATTACATGTTCTTGCAACAGCAATAACTTGTTTACCACGACCACGACCATCTTTAGCACCATCAATAATACCAGGTAAATCTAACATTTGAATCTTAGCACCTTTATAACGAATAACACCAGGTACTGTAACTAATGTAGTAAATTCATATTCAGCAACTTCTGATTCTGTACCAGTTAATTTTGATAAAAGTGTCGATTTACCCACTGATGGGAAACCAACAAACCCAACAGATGCTACACCAGTTCTAGCAACATCAAACCCAGCACCACCACCACCACTAGCACCACTAGATGCTGCAGTTAATAATTCTCTTCTTAATTTAGCTAATTTGGCCTTTAATTGACCTAGATGGAAGGAAGTGGCTTTATTCTTTTGAGTTTTGGCCATTTCATCTTCAATAGCTTTGATTTTCTCTACTGTGGTAGACATCTTTCACTGTGAATTTTAATTCTTTATTATTTTTAATTGATGTCTTTTAAATTATTGCGCATCGATTTTTAATTTTTTTTTTTTTTTAATTTTTTTTGGTTAAAATTTTCAAAATTGTGTCACGTGCCGTAGAATTTTTTCAGGAATACGCAAAACGGTACCCACAGGCCTTTTTTTCGCCTTTTTAAGTACCACTTAATTTACCCCGCTTTCAGCCTTTTGAGGTGTATATTTTTAGCCAAAATGCCAATTTCGTTTTTCAATTTGATATTGGTAAATTTGTTAAATGACAAGTTGGCGAAAACAATTAGAACTTGGTACTCATAAATTAATTAATTTTCAATTTAAAGAAACAAAAAACATAGAATGTTAATACACATTTAACAATATAAGATAATATATATCAAATATTTATAATTACAACTATTCAATCATGCAAGCATCATTTCAAAATCTTTTAAAAGTTATCAGATGAAGACTTAAATGGTCAATTCATGTATCACTAAATTAAATTTACATGAACATCATTCAACTCTAGGTGAACTAACTGTGACCAAAAAAGACGTAATAGAAGGTGACACCACAGATCTGTCTATTGAGGCAATAGGAAACAGCCAATAATGTTTGTAATCAAATACTTTCTGATATGTCATCAAATAATGTTTAAAATGATGGATCTGACTTTGAAGGTATCAAAGGTAGAGAGAGATAAAGAAGAAAACTAATAAATTACCAGCACAAGTTAAAGCCAAATTAAAAAACCAATTAAGGATTCTAAATCATTTAGTTACTAAATATGTCAAGAAAAAGGAGCCTGATGTTTCTAAAAAAGGTATTAGTAATAAGAATATGACATATTTTGAAAAGAAAAAAAATTAGTGATAATTTATTAATGTAAAATATGCTTAAAACTGGTTAATGATCGTACTAATATGTCTAAGCAATTGAAAACATATATACCAAGAGAAAAATGTTATCGTCGTTCAATAGGTAATTTAATATAAGGTGCAATGAGGAATCAAGAACTGACTCTTAGTGCTCCATGGAATGTTGGAAAAGTGTCATATTTATTGGATTGAAAACAGAAATAATTTTCCAGAAATGACAAAACTAGCTTTTCATTTACTTTTTACAAAGAGAACCTTCGTTGATGCCGAAAGACTATTTAGTATCTCTTGACATAACAGTCGTTATTATATGGGGACCGATATGTTAGAATTATGGGTTAATTTAAGAATATCTCTAAATTTTTTTGGTTTGAATGAAACTAAAGACCATTTAAATACAGATAATTCGAGCATGATCTTGAATTAGAAGAAACGATAATAATGGAATAATTGGTTCGATTTTGAATAAGTGGCTTTCTGTGTATATTAAAAAATCAAAAAATTAAAAAAATAAAAAAATAAAATGAAAGTTGAAAATAAGTAGGTACCAGTATGAGAAATAAAAAGTTAATTATATGATATTAAATGAAATGATAATTACTCAGAACTTTATTGGGTATCTATTAAACATCTAAAGTACCATATAACGAAGTTTGGTAAGTTTTTAATCAAATTTGAAGAAGTTCAAAAATCGGTACTTTAGGAAAACCCAAGTACCGACGGTTTTTACTATGGGGAAAATATCTGTGTCGGTACCTTAAAAAATTGAATTTTTGATCAAAAATAGGTCTAAAACTTTTCAAAT
>JAJLYE010000072.1:10758-24820 GCA_030571715.1 Grigorovia jiainica (nom. inval.) | reverse complement strand
AATGGCCAATCGGTACCCAGGTACCGACGGTACCCAGGTATCAGGTACCAATTTTTTCAAATTTGTTTCAAAAATATTTTTCGGTTTTTTCAAAAAAAATCTTCAATTTTCAAAAAATGAAAAACGGCCCAAAAATGAACTTTTGTTTTTTTGAAATTGATTTTTCCCAGGTACCTATTTTAGTGATAATTTTCTCGTGGGTACCGTTTTGCGTATTCCTGGAATTTTTTTTTTCCGATTTTTCGCAATACAATAAAGACAAAAACAGTAAAGTAATGATATGATGATATGATATGATATGGTGATATGATGTTATGATATGGTATGATACGGCATGATGATGTTAATACAATAGAATCCATTCATAATAAATTCAACTTACAATACAACAAAACATATAATAGAAACAAAACTTTTTTTAATTGTGACAAAATTTAATATACAATGTTACATATTATATAACTTTATGTAAATAATAAATAATTTTTTTTAATATAAATTCTGTATTATACAAATACAATAAAGTATAATACAATATTATTATTATTTATTTAGAAAAATGGTATTAATTTTTAACTGGTAATTTAGCTAAAACATCGAATGAACCAGTACCAACATTATTCAATTTACCAAGAACAATACGAGCAGATGGTGATTCTAATTGTTCACGTTCATTATCTAAGACAGCCTTTGTTAAGAATTGACAAGTTGTTTCATAAGACATTTTCATTAATGATGATGTTGATGTTTCCATACCTTGTCTATTGAAAGCTAAATATGTACCTTGTCTTGTCATCATATCAGCAATTAAATCTAAATGACGGAATGAAACAGAAATTGCATAACGTGAAAAAACGTTATTAATTTCATTAACAATAGTATTTCTTGCTGCTTCAACACCATATGTCTTTAATACAGCTGAAACATCATTAGATGTAATACCATCAACATCAATAAAATCTTCTTGTTCCCACATTGCCTTAAAATTAACACCTTCAGTAACTAAAACACGTTTATTATTTTCAGCTGCTGGATGAACACAACGTTCAATATGTGGAACTTCTCTAATAATAGATTTTCTACAAATATCTTCAATAATATTAACCATTAATAATTTTTCAGTATCAGCAGCTAATTCTAATTTAAATTCACACCATTTACCATTCTTATCATCAAAATTATAATTTGTAATAAATCTATGTGCTGCAATAATACGTGATTGACGATCACGTTGTTCTTTACTCATATTCTTATTAGCATCTTCAATATCTCTCTTATTATCTTCATCAATCATATCAATATCTTCAACATCTTCCACTTCATTTTCAGAATCACTAGAATCTTTATCAGAATCTAACATATCTTCATCAGATGATTGTTCAGCTTGTCTCATAGTTTCAATTTCATCTTCATCTGGTTCATCATATGAAACTGATTGTTTAGTCTTTTTAGAATATTCTTCTTCATCATTATCCTTATCATCATTTGTGGATTTTTTACCTGAAATCTCAGAAACTTTTTCTAATGTTGGAACAGCAGTACCAATATCTGGATTATGTGTCTTTCTTTGCTTTCTAATTTCCTTTAAGATTGCAATTTCTAATAAATGTAAGAAATGTGTAGCAACATTTTCTTGTAATTCTTCCTTAGAGACATCATATTCTTGTGAATATTCATCTGAATCAAAAAATTTCATATTAACAATATAAGAAAGAGATGGACCCTTAGCGGATGTGGATGAACCAGAAGTTTCTGTAACGGTGACTTTATCAATAACTTCAGAAATAAGTACTCTAGAAATTGATTTACTGAAAGTATCAGCTTGATCATCATTAACATCATCTAAAATTGGTAATGTCATTTGTGGTGTCTTAATTGCAGCAGAAGCTGTCATAATAATTTCTCTCATACGTGGGATACCTAATGTAACATTAGCGGCACCATGACCAGCAAAATGGAAAGTATTTAATGTCATTTGTGTGGATGGTTCACCAACAGATTGAGAAGCAATAATACCAACAGCTTCACCTGGATTAATTAATGAACGCATATATTTTAATTGCATTAATGCTCTAAATTTCTTTTCATTAACTTCATCATTCTTCTTAAATAATTTATTATTATTATCTAAGAAATTTTCTAATTTATCTTGGAATTTTTCAGAAACGGAACCTAAATATTTTGCTGGATTATATTTAGCTAAGACAGGATCATATTTAGAAACTTGATTATAATGAGCTTCTTTACCATGTTTCTTTCTATATTTTAATGCCTTCTTTGAATGTTTTAATGCAGTTTCCACATCTAAATGATCAATTAAAGCAGATGGATTATATTTCTTTAATAAACCATCATAATTATCTAAACAGAAATTAAATTTAGTCATATGTGATTCCTTAGTAACATCAATTGCATCACCACCATATAAGAATTGAATTAAAGTACCATCAGCATCTCTAACAGAATTATCATAAGCAATATGAACACCTTCTAATTGTTTTGTTAAACAACGTTGTAAATAACCAGATCTAGAAGTTTTAACAGCAGTATCAATTAAACCTTCACGACCAGCCATACAATGGAAATAATATTCTTGTGGTTTAATACCAGAATAGAAACGACCTTTAATATAACCACCAGCCATTGCATCAGTTTCATAAGGTTTAAATGATGGTAAAGTTTTACCAGAGACCATAACAGGTACTCTTCTACCTTCTAAAGCTTGTTGACCTAATAAACACATAATTTGTGAAACATTAACATTTGAACCTTTAGCACCAGATAAAGCCATTGCTTGCATTGAATTATATGGGAATTTTTTCATTGTACCATCTGGAACACAAGTGGAAACAACTTTTGATGTAATTGCATTAACTTTTGATGAAGTAACAGCATCTAAAATACCAGATTTATTATTATCACGTAAAATTTCTTCTAAACGTTTTAATAATTCTGGATCATTTGCTGCAGTATCCTTTTCTAAATTAGTTACTTCAGCGGCAGCTTCACGACCAGTATCAACAGAAGTCTTTAAAATATCAGTTCTCCATTTATTACCTTCATCAGTTAAACGTAAATCATCCATACCACAAGTGAATGCAGTTGAAGTAATATAAACTGTAAATAATCTACCTAAAACAGAAAGTACTTTAGCGGCAATTTCAGGACCATATAATTCATGTAAAGAATGAACAATACCATATTTTGAAGCACCATATTGATTTTTATCTAAAATACCACATAATAATTCACCATCTTTAAATATAACTTCATTTTCATTAGAACCTTTCCCCCAATATTCATTTTTAATTTTATTATTTGAAAATAAATTAATACCTGGCATATCAGCAGGAGTAACATTTAATAAAACAGTTGAAATAATTTGTTTACCAGTCCATAATGGTTGTGGTTTAAAAATAGTTGGTGGTAAAGTAATTAATTTATCTCTAGTGGAATGACCATCTTCTGGACGAATACAAGAATAAATATATTGTTGATATTCTTCTCTTGTAAAGAATGAATCTTTACTTGTTAACCAAACACCAGCAGAAATATGATCTTGAATTAAACCTCTTACTGGTGAACCAGAAGTTGGTGTTAAATATTGTGAATCAGTATTTGCTAAATTAAATGCTTCAGCTCTTGCATTTTCATTTTGTGGGAAATGCATATTCATTTCATCACCATCAAAATCAGCATTATAAGCACCAGTATTTGCATAATGTAAACGTAAAGTTTTTTCATTTGGTAAGACTCTAACTTTATGACCCATCATAGAAGCCTTATGTAAAGTTGGTTGACGATTCATAATAACAATATCTCTATTTTTAATATGACGATAAACTTTTTTATTTAAAGTTTGATTTGCACCATGACTTGATGATGGAGTCATTAATTGATTTGCTAAAGCCTTTCTTTGTTCTAAAGTCATACCAATTAAAGAAACTAAAGAACCATCTTCATTTTGAATTTGTAAAGCACCTGGCCATTTATCTGGACCATTAATAACAGCTTGTCTTAATTCAGCAATATTATAAGATGTCACAGGTTCTGGATAAGTTAATTTAGTGGCAAAAACAGGTGGTACACCAATTTCATTTGTTTCAATATTTGGATCAGGTGAAATAACGGAACGAGCAGCATAATTAACACGTTTACCCATCATATGTTTTCTAAATAAACCTTCCTTTTTCTCTAAAGCTTGTTTAACACCTGGAATTGGTACATTATTAGTTGAATTATTATTTTGTGCCTTTGTGGAATCAATAAATGCATTAACATCATTTTGAATAGTGACAAAGGCATTCATTAATCTTGAAAAAATAATTTTTCTATCATCAATGGAGACTTTATCCTTTTGTAAATTTGACATTTCATCATTTAAATCTCTAATTAATAAAGATGTTGTTAAAATTTTAGATAATAATTGATTTTGTGAATTTTCATGAATTTCTTCACCTAATTTTGATGGTAATCTAAATCTAGTTGGTGGTACTACGATAACATCCATAAAGAATGAATCAGCAGAAATAATTTTTTTAGAAAGATTTGGTCTAGCATGGAAAACGTATTGTAAAACAAATTGTTCAGTTTTAAATACAGAATTTAAAATATTTCTCACTTCAGTGGATAAGATATAAGTGGAACCAGTTTTTGGTCTTTGTGATGGATTAGTGGAAACGTTAAAATTATCATTAACATCATTATCATCATCCATGACAGATTCACCATTTAATTTTTTAGATTGAATTTGCTTTTTAATCATATCTTGTCTAATAAACCCTTTAACTCTATTATTAGTTAATTGTTTATCATTTAAAGCAGTTTCAAAAATTTTAGTAAACCCATCTTTTCTAAATTTAGGTGAAAACATACCACAATTATCACATTTTGGTCTAATTAATAATCTTTTATGGAAATCATTAATTAATTTTTTCCTTTCAGCATTAACAGTAGCGGTGAAAGTACCATTAATTGTTGTTTTACCAGTAGATAAAGCCTTAGCGATAGCGGTATCTACGAAATCTTTTCTAATTAATTTTAATTTAATAGAATCATCTGAGTTATGATGATCATTAGCATCACCCTCGGCAGAATTATCTTCTTCAGCTTCATCTAAAGACAAAACAGGATTAATTTTTAATAATTCTAATTGATAAGCTTCATCAATTAAACCATATTGTAATAATTTTAATTTTAAACCGAATAAATTAGTCTCTAAATTATTTAATTTAAAATGATGACAATATAAACAAGCAGATCTTAAATAAATGTATAATTGATTGAAAAATAATGGATTATAACATGGTACTGGTAATTCAATATGACCTAAATGACCAGGACAAAATTTTTCATCTAACCCACAAGTTGAACATAAATTTCTTAAAAATGCACCTAGAGCTAAATCATAAAGACCATTTGCAATTGGATGACCTAAATTATCTAAAACAGTTGGATTTGTAATTTGTTTTGCAGATAATGATCTAATATCTTTTGATGTTAAGATCGAGAAATCTACAGAAGTGATTTCAGAACCTACAGGTTTTGAAATATCCATCTTGTGATTAGGTTGATGTTTTTATTGATTTAATTTATTTATTATAATAAAAGACAAATTAAAACAATTAAATAATTGAATTAATAAAAAAAAATTTTTTGTGCTCATCGGAAAAAAAAACGAAAAAATTTTCAGCGGCACGTGACTAGGGCTTGGAAAATTAATTAGGGCTTATACCCTTTAGCCCTAACTAAATATTTAAACCCTACTAAACCCTAATTTGCTGCACCAAACCCTAACTGCCCAACCCTAATTAAATCTGTCAAACCCTAACAAACAACCCTAACAAACCCTAACACCCCAACCCTAACCAACCCTAACCAAAACAAAATCAAAAAATTAAAAACAACAATATAAAGAATAAAGAATAATATAATATAATAATATAAAGAATAGAGAATATAAAGAATACAGCATAGAAGGGAGTAGAGAGTACAACAATATAAAGAATAGAGAATAGAAAATAGAAAACAGAGAATACAACAATACAAAAAATAGAGAACAGAAAATAGAGAACAGAACAGAGAATATGTCACAACTGGATAGTACTGCAATTCTTACTGAACATCTTGGTTACCCACCAATATCTATTGTCGATGATATTATTAATGCAGTTAATGATACAATGTATAAATGTATAACATCAATGGAAATTTATTTAAGGAAAAAATTACAATCAAACAACAACACATTTATTTTAGATCAAGATATTGAAGATGGTATGGCAAAATTAGTTTCATTAATGGAAAATACAATTGATAAAAATTTTGATAAATTAGAATTATATATTTTAAGAAATATATTTAATGTACCACAATATTTATTAAAATCAAATACTTTCCGTTTAGAACATCAAATGGAATTAATTGTTGGTAATAATAATGAAATTATACAAAGTGAATTAACATTAAAGGATAAAATTGAACAATTAGAATATCAATTAATTAAAAATAAAATTTTATTAAATTATAAATTTAAATTATTTGAATTAATTAAAAATGTTAATTTATTTAAATTTAAAATTAATTCATTTATTAAATTTAATAAAGATTCAAATTTATATAAAATTTTAACACCAATTGATGATTCAATTAAATTATTGAAAAGACAATTAATTGAATTAATGATAGAAAATGAAAAAATTTTAACAAAAGATAATAATTTAACAAAAGATAATAGATTAAATTATATTAATATCAATTCACAAAAAATAATTGATAAAACTTTGTTTAATGATTCAATACATTCCACTGATAATCCACCTTTAAATTGAAACATTCTTTATACTTAACTAAGTTAAATATTAATTAACCTCATCGTTTCGTTTTTTTTCATAATTTTTTTTTCGTATTGTATAAAAAAAATAATTGAAATTTTTTCAATTTAATAATATCAAAAAAAAAATATTCAATAACATACAATGGTTCGTTTAAAGACACGTTATTTATTGTTTGAAATCATTGATATAAATGATTTAACATCACAAATTGCCAATACTCATAATTCACAAAATTCAAATACCTCAAATTCACAATTATTATTACATAAAGCATTTAATTCCAAAATATCAAATAAATTAATTTTACAATTAATAAAGGATTCATTACAATTAAATTTTGGTGATTTAGGTTTTGGTAAATTAAATTCATTATTACAATTAAAATATTGGTCAAATAATACGGGGAATGGTATTTTACGTTGTCATAGAGATGATATTAATATTTTAATTTCAACAATAACTTTAATTAATAATTGTGATAATAATAATAATAACAGTGATTTAAATTTAAATGGATTGATTATTGTACCATTAAAATCAAGTGGTACAATTAAAAAATTACAACAATTTATGATTAATCGTAATAAAAAAATTTTATTTAATTTAAATAATGAAGAAAAAGTTTAATTTCTTTAACTTTAAATATAATATATTTATGTACTATAATACTATTTATTCCGTATTCTTATTATCATCATTATCACTATTATTATCATCACCAGGGTTAATTTTATTGGTAAATTCAATGGGTCTTTGTTGTTTTGGATCTCTATAAATATTATTAATATCATTTTGTTGAAATAATGTTGTATCATAAATTGAATTAATATTATTTTTATTATTATTAAGTGATCCTTTTAAAAATAATCTTGAATCATAAATTACTTCATTATTTAATTATTATTATTATTATTATCACCAATAGATTCTTGTTTTATTGTCATACGTTCTACCTTCTCATTTGTGTTATTATAATTTTCATATTGTTTAATATTTTTATTTATTTCATTTAATTTAATTTCATTTTTAATCTTTAATTCTAATCTAATTTTTTCATCAATTTTATCCAATGCATTAGCAATATCATTAAATTTATTATTATTTTGAGTTAATTTATCTTTATTATCTTTATTATCCTTTTGTAATCTTTGTAAAATTGTAAAACCTTGTGGATTTTTCCATTGTGATACCATCGATGGTATATTCCAATTTAATTTATTATCAATTTTATTATTATTATTATTATTATTATTATTATTTGAAATTACATTATCTCTTAATTGTGTTTGTATTGATTCAATTTCATTATTTGGTACATATTTTTTCTTATTTATTTTACCATTACGTGGCATAAATGGATCTTTAGTTTCATTAATTATATTTATTTGACGACCATTTAAAATTATTGTTTCATTTTGTAATTTATCAGAATTTAAATTTAAAATTTTATTAAAATATTTATTTGTTTTATTATATGTTTCTTGTATTGATTTATTTGTGGGTAATGGTATTGACATATTAAAATTTTGTGTTCTTATTGGTATAAAATCATTTATTTGTAAAGTATTAATAAAATTATTATCATTACTTTTATTTTCATCTGTATTTTCATTTATAGTTTCATTATCTGAATCCACAAGAAGATTAACAATTTTTTTCAAATCATTAGAATTTGTATTCTCTGGTGGTGGTAATTTTGAACTAAACATTTGGAATCTTGTTATATATTAAAATATTATCTTATTATATTATTATATTATTATATTGTAATTTACAAAAAAATATTTTTTCAAATTATTAATTAATATGTAAAAAGATTAATATTAGTTAACTAGATTAATAAATACCAGTTCTTGTTGATGTATCATCTATAAAAGGATGTAATATCTGGTAGTCACTGAGTTAAATGCATTCATATTATTATATTATTGAAGTTTAGTATTGGAAACAATTATATTTGGTGTGTTCAAATACAATTATTCCAATTCAGATTCATTTCTTGGCGGTTCATCATATGTTGGAAGGAATCACAGAGTAATTGAATATAATCAATTATTTGCCTTATGTTCAAATTAATGTTGAAATATTATATAACACAATTTTTGTTTTATTAATTTCAATATGGATAATTGTTCAATGTAATTAATTGAAATAATTTAAGTTTTAATAATATATTGATAAGATATTAATTTTACAGTATTGATAATATGATTTAATACAAATTTAATTATTTTAAAGATGACAAGATGATAGAGAAGAGAACAAAATGATAGATAACAAGAAGTTGATATTGAATTGAATTGAATTGCATTGAATTGATTTATGAATTGAATATTTTAAAGTGTATATAAAAATTTGTAACCAAAATTATATATAGGTTATATGTTATTGACGAAGAGTACTAACACGTTGAAATTAGAACTTCCATCTTCCATAAATTATTTCAATTGTCTGTGGAAGATGTTGTAAACAATAATGAATAACAATTAAGTTTTCATCATGTATGGGGGAAGAGAGTGGATGTAGTTTAAGTAAATATTTAAAATTATTATTTCAATATCAAACACAAAATTAAATTGTATCAAACACAAAATTAAATTGTTCATTTTTATTATCCAATAGATTATATTTTTTTAATATAGTTACCAATTGAATATTGTTAAAATTCAAAATAACAATATCATTAATTGAAATATAAAATTGTTTTCTATTGTAGATTATTCTCTTATTGGAAGTTTAAAATTTAATTCATTGTAATCAGTAATATATGTAATATAAACACTTTCTTTGATTATAATTAAAAATTAAAGATTCCCAAATGCGTAATTGCATAATATAAGAGATATTTCAATTAATTTTAGTAACAAACTTATTAATTCAAAACTGACAAAAAACGTATTGTGAACCCAGACTAGTAGAATATTTGAATTATAAGTAAATAAAGGATAAACATAAATGAAATCAAATTTTTGTGAATCAGTTGATAATATAATGTAATGAAATGAAATGAGAAAATAACATAAAATAGTTAAGGCAATATTACAACATTACACACTATATAAAACGTTTATACCGTGTGTAAACATGCAATAAGTACAATCAATTAGCAACAGTAACAAAAATGGAAACATAAAATTAATTATTTCTTTTTATATGTAAACAAAAAACCACGAAAATAAAAACGTGTCACGTGAAACGCATTTCGCGTATTGCCCCAAAAAGGAAAGTGCGGGTGTCTGGGTTTCCAAAAATGTCTGGGTGGTGTTAGGGTTTGTTAGGGTTTGTGTTAGGGTTTGCTGTGTTTTTGTTAGGGTTAGCCATCTAAATTTTTAGATCTGCGTTTCCCTTTTGGGTAAAATCTTCAATTTTTCATTTTTTTTGGAATTTTCGAACATACAAAAAAGTTTTTCTTCATTTTTGTGATATTTCAATTTAATTTTATTCTGTATATTATTATTTGTATCAATTTTATCTTATTGTAATTATTATTAAATTCAATCCCCCCTTTTAATTCAATAGAGGAATGCCGTTTCAAATTGGTACTCGTTGTTGGTATCCAATTGATAAATTTGGTTGGATTGGTGCGGAAATTATTGAAAGAAATGATATTGAAAATAAAATTACATTAAAATTAGAAAATAATGATATTAAAATTATTAATATACCAATTACTGATTTAAATGGTAATTTTATTGATAATAATATTAATAACAATTCCAGTATCGAAAATAATGATTCAATTTTATTAAGAAATCCACCAATTTTAGAAACAACTGATGATTTAACTAATTTATCTTATTTAAATGAACCAGCTATTTTACATACAATTAAGGAAAGATTTATTACAAATAAAATTATTTATACTTATTCTGGTATTGTACTTATTGCAATTAATCCATTCGATAATAATTTAAATCAATTATATGATATTAATATGATTAATAAATATTCACAAGAAAATAATAATGATAAAAATAGTTTACAACCACATCTTTTCGCTATTGCTGATAAAGCTTATACACAAATGATTAAATTTAATCAAAATCAAACAATTATTGTTAGTGGTGAATCTGGTTCAGGTAAAACCGTTTCTGCTAAATATATTATGCGTTATTTTGCATCTATACAAGATTCAAATAAAAATGAAATTTTAAATAAAGATAAACAAATTTAAATAAAGATAAAATTTCAATTACTGATATTGAAGATAAAATTTTAGCAACAAATCCAATTATGGAAGCATTTGGTAATGCAAAGACAATAAGAAATGATAATTCTTCTCGTTTTGGTAAATATATTTCAATTAAATTTAATAATAATAATAATATTATTGGTGCTCAAATTAATACTTATTTATTAGAAAGATCAAGATTATGTTTACAACCAAATTTAGAAAGAAATTATCATATTTTTTATCAATTATTAAATGGTTTAAATACAATTGATAAATTATCATTACATTTAACTGAACCCGGTGATTATTTTTATTTAAATCAAGGTGGTAATTTAATCATTGATGGTATCGATGATTCAATGGAATTTACCAATACAATTAATTCATTAAATTTAATTAATATTAATTCCACGACACAATTTGAAATTTTTAAAATTTTATCTGGTATTTTACATATTGGTAATATTGAAATTAAAAAATTAAGAAATGATGCAAATATATCATTATCTGATTCAAATTTAATTATTGCCACTGATTTATTAGGTATTGATTCATCACAATTTGCAAAATGGATTACAAAGAAACAAATTATCACTAGATCAGAAAAAATTATTTCAAATTTAAATTTTAATCAAGCAATTGTAATAAGAGATTCCGTGGCAAAATTCATTTATTCTTTACTTTTCGATTGGATTGTAGATACAATTAATTTAGAATTAAATAATTTAACTACAGGAAATGATATTGTTAATTCATTTATTGGTGTATTGGATATTTATGGGTTTGAACATTTTGAAAAAAATTCATTTGAACAATTTTGTATTAATTATGCTAATGAAAAATTACAACAAGAATTTAATAAACATGTTTTCAAATTAGAACAACAAGATTATATTGATGAAGAAATCGAATGGTCATTTATTGAATTTAATGATAATCAACCTTGTATTAATTTAATTGAAAATAGAATTGGTATATTATCTTTATTAGATGAAGAAAGTAGATTACCAGCAGGGTCTGATGAATCTTGGACACAAAAATTATATCAATCTTTTGATAAACCACCAACAAATAAAGTTTTCTCAAAACCAAGATTTGGTCAAAATAAATTTATTGTTAATCATTATGCTCATAACGTTTCTTATGATATTGATGGATTTATTGAAAAAAATAAAGATAACGTTTCTGATAATCATTTAGAAATTTTGAAAAAAACAACAAATAAAACTTTGAAATTATTATTAGATAATTTTGATAATAAAAATAATATCGACATCGAAGAAAATAATAAAGGGGAAAATAATAAAGAGAATAATAACATCCCCCCAACAAGAAGATTGATTCAAAGGAAACCAACACTTGGTTCATTATTTAAAAAATCATTAATGGATTTAATGGATACAATTAATTCAACAAATGTTCATTATATTCGTTGTATTAAACCAAATACTGAAAAGAAATCATGGAAATTTGATAATTTAATGGTTTTATCACAATTAAGAGCTTGTGGTGTCTTAGAGACAATTAAAATTTCTTGTGCTGGATTCCCATCAAAATGGACTTTTGATGAATTTATTAAAAGATATTATATGTTATTACCAATTGAAATTTGGTCAAAATTTATAATTAATGGTCAATGTAATGATTTATTAACTTTATCAAAATTAATCTTACAGGAAAATATTGGTATTGATAATGATAAATATCAAATTGGTAAAACAAAAATTTTCTTTAGAGCTGGTATGCTTGCCTTTATGGAAAATTTAAGAAATATTAAATTAAATAAATTAGCCATTATAATTCAAAAAAAAATTAGAGGTATTTACTATAGGAAAAATTATTTAATGACAATTAATTCAATTAATTTATTACAATGCCATATCAAAAGTAAATTAATTCGTTTAAAAATTCAATTTCAATTAAAGACAAATGCCGCTAATTTATTACAAACAATTATTAAAGGTAAAATTTTACAAAATCATTATCAATCAATTGTGAAGGCAAATATTTTAACACAATCCTTTATTAGATCAAAATTAATATTAAATTGGGTCGATGATAATATTAAGATAAGAGCCTCTATTATTATTCAAAAAAATATTAGAAAATTTAATTTGAAAAATTCATTTATTAATTTAAAATTAAACACTATTATAATTCAATCACATATGAGAAGAAAGAAGGAACAATTAAATTATATTATTATGAAAGAGGAAACAAATTCCATGGAGGCAAAAATTGCATTAGAATTAATTACGTTTCTTAATGAAATTTTTAATCAAGTTAAAAAATGTAAAGATAATTATAATGATATTAAAAAATTGAAAAATACAAATATTTTATTAAATTTATTAAAGGATGATAATCATTATATTGCATTATCTAAGGAATTAGATTCAATGTTTGATATTTTACAAGATAAAAGAAGAGAAATTGAATCTATGGAACATATACATAGAAAAAATATTGAAAACATTAAGAGGAAATTGAAAAAAATGGATGAAATTGAAAAACAATCAAAAATTAAAAATAAATCGAAAAATCTTTTCATTTATGATAGACTTAATAATATTTTTGATGAAATTGAATTATTAAATGGGAAAAAATTTAAAAATGATATCAATATTACCTCTACTCATAATAATATCACTAATTTTGATTCAAAAATGATTGGTTTAGGTTTAACCACTAACAACAGTTATATGATTGATTCAGATAAGACTGTAGTTAATGATAATTTAACTAATTTCTTATTAGAAAAAAATAATTTAATTCAAGATGAAATAATTAATAATCTCTTAAAAAATTTCCCTATACCTAAAAATATTAATGAAATTAATGAAATTAATATTTTTTCTCCTAGTGATATAATTAATATTATTATTCAAAAATTTATTGATTGTGATCTTTCTGATGAATTATATCAATTCACAAATAAAATTTGTCAAACTATTGACGATATGATCACTAAATCTTATAGAACAGAATCAACTAATAATAATAGTAATAATAATAATACAGTAGATATGAATGAATTATTTTTTTCTAATAA
>JAJLYE010000072.1:0-10738 GCA_030571715.1 Grigorovia jiainica (nom. inval.) | reverse complement strand
TCTTAAAAAATTTCCCTATACCTAAAAATATTAATGAAATTAATGAAATTAATATTTTTTCTCCTAGTGATATAATTAATATTATTATTCAAAAATTTATTGATTGTGATCTTTCTGATGAATTATATCAATTCACAAATAAAATTTGTCAAACTATTGACGATATGATCACTAAATCTTATAGAACAGAATCAACTAATAATAATAGTAATAATAATAATACAGTAGATATGAATGAATTATTTTGGTTAACAAATATTTATCAAATTTATTCTTACATTTCACAAAATAAATATATTGGATTATTACCAGTAATTAACGATTTCCAAAATTTAATTGCTACAATTTATAATATTTGGATGAAAAAAATAATTAGATCATTAAGATATGATATTAACGTTTCTAATATTCTATTAGGTTCACCAACAAATTTTAATCGTGATTCTAATGATACTAGTAATGATAAAAAAATGACACATTTATTAATTTTTTTCTATAAAATTTTAGATTCATGTAAATTATATCAATTAGAAATTGAAATAACTAATTATATTATTTTAGATATACTTAAATTTATTAATTCTTTATGTTTTAATGATTTATGTATTAAATTTTTCAATTTATCATGGAAATTAGGTCTTTATATTGATACAAATATAAAGACCATGGATGAATGGTTCATAAAGCATGGTATTAATTTATCTGTTAACTCTAATATGGTTCATTTAAGACAATTAAGTAAATTTTTACAATTAAGAATTGATAATTTACAAGATTTTAAAATGATTCAAGAATTTTGCTTTAAATTAAAACCAGTACAATTACAAACAATGTTGAAAAAATATAAACCTACTAAATTAGAAAAACCTGTCCCTAAGGATATTATCAATTATTTAAATAATATCATTAAACGTGATGATAATCATGATTCATTAACCATTAGTATGGAGACACAAAAATTTATTAATCCAATAATTAATGAATCCAATACCAATAGATTACCCCTACGTGGGATTGAAATTAATTCCACAATTTCACAAGAATTTTTAAATAAATTTGCATTACATAATGTTTCCCATTTGATAGATTAAACCTTTTTTATTATAAACTTTGAACAATTTTAATTTACACAGAAACAAAAATTTATTATTTTCTTATTTCATATATAAATATATATAATAAAAAGAATACAATAACCATTAACTTATGATACATTGTGGAAAATATAACAAATTAAAACCATTGGAAGGCCCTCTATATAGTTGCAAAACTTCCCATAGCGCAATATATCATATTGATAACAATATGTTAAACCCCACACGAAAACAAAATTTGAATCAAAAATTAAAAATTGGAAAAAATATTTTTTCATTTCTGTGTCCCCACAATTTAATTACATTGTTGATAAAGATATTAATGCCACAAAGTGCTGCTCATAGTGTATTAAATCTACACAAGAAGAAGTTGGTTCCTATAATAACTTATGATGTTAAATTAATTCAATATAAATATTCTATTTACAAATTACAAGAAATTATTAGAGTGTTAAATTTATTAGAGCAAAATTTAATTAAGGATGATCATTTAAAGGATAAACAAAATGTTAGTATCGAAGATGGTAATGGATTAAATGTCCATAAAAAAATTTCTCCCACTATTATACCACTATTGAGTTATATATTATGTCTTTGTGAAGGTCATGTATTCAATGTTAGTCCCCTATTAAGGAAAAGGTTCGAATTACTTTGTCAAGGTAAAAATTGTAAATTAACTGATTTAAATCCAGTTTTATATACCACTGAGATTGATCTTTTGATTAATTTTCATAATGTTAATGTAAATGATTTCGATCATTTAAAGGAAATTATGTATAACGTTGATATACAGTGGAGATTATTAAATTCTTTAAAGACAATTTCAAATAATACATTGTCAATATATAATAAAAGATTAAGACAATTACAATTAGAGAGAGCTTCAAATACAAATAGACCGTATGAAATTACTGAAACACATTCAACATTTAATATAGCCCAAGTGGAAGACCTTATTAGACCTACTGAATTAACATTAGCATTAGATTTTGCCGTTTTAATAAATGATAAGGATAAAGATACATCATTAACATCTTTTTTAAAATTACAATGGCAAGTAATGAATAAATTTATTATTTTCATTAATAAAAAAATTATACCACAAATTAAATTAATTTATAATCAATTAAATAAATATTCCACTATAATTACAACACAACAAACAAGTAATAACAATAATGAACCAATAATGATAACAAATTTTGAATTTATATTCCACAGAATTTATGCATTAATATTAAAAATTTATAATATTATTGCAATTATAATACGTATGACAAGAACAATTTATTTACCAAATAAAAACTATTTCCAAAATTTAAAAGTTAAATTAATATCAGAAAATGTTTATGAATATGAAAATATTATTCAAAAAATTGATGATATTTGTCTTAAGGAAATTGATACTTCATTTAATGATTTTTATCAACATTTAAATAAATTTATTGACACTGATAAATTAAATGATTTAGATTATATTAATAAATATAAAGAAACTGTGATTGTAGGGTTACATAGGGAGGATGTGCAAAAAAATGTTAAATTAATGAGATCTTATTTACATTCCATTGAATCTTGGATTAAAAAATGGAAGTTTATTAAGAATAATACAAGTTCAATTGAAAAATTTGCTCAATATGATAAAGAACAATTGATTAAATTAGTAGATGAAAGAAGAGCTGTGGATAAATTAGCATTTATTGAAAAGACAAATAATTCAAACAGTTTAAATAATTCGAAAAAAAATATAGATTCAACCACTAATTCAGAATTTTCAACAGCTTCCACTTCAATTTCATCTTCACCAAATAATGGTCTCTTTGATAGAACCGATGTAAAATTATCTTTAGTGAATGGTAAAGAAAATACAACACAATCATTAATGAAATTGAAAATTTTTAATCCACCTTCCTCCTTGTCACCAATGAATAATAGCAGACGTTCATCAGTAGATCATAGTAATATTAATAATGGTAATATCAATATTAATAATAATAATAATACTAAGATTCAAGCCAATGTGAGAAGTCTTAATCGATCATCACGTACTACAAACGGTTCAGGTTCAAATTCACCAATGATATCACGTAGAGCTTCTTTAATTGATAGACCTAATTCCATTAGACCATTCCTCTCAGTTAATCCAGAACCAACTAATAATTCCAATACTTCCCCAAATTCTATTACACCAACAAAGCAATCTAATTTATCATCAAATACGTCACCTTTAAAGAGAACTACAAGCGTGAAAAATGGTAGAAAACGTTCTTCATCGTTACAAACACCGTACCTTAAAAGCAATGGTGTTCCAAGTTATAATAATGGTAATATTTATAAATCATTACCCAAAGAGATTAAACGTTCAAATTCTTTAGAGGCAGCTGATGCATTGAATCAGAAATTGGTACAGGATACAATGAAAAAACTAATGTCAAGTAAATTAAGTACACATATAACTGATCCAAATGGTACTTGTAAGACAATTATAAGATCAGGATCTTCTAGTGCTACATTGACACGTTCTAGATCTTCTAGTGTGAATAGTATGACAAGTGTAGATAATAGCACTTACGAACCGATTAACAATAAGAAAAATAATTTCAGTAAGAAAAATTCCATAGATTTACCAAATTTGGAAAAATTAAATTTAAAGGTAACAATAGAGTCAGAGGAAGAAGATGGATTTAATGAGATGTTAGTGAATGATACAATAGTTAAGAAAGTTAGATTTATTGGTGTTCCACCAATGACCGCTGCAGAAAATCCTAAACCTAAAAGAAAAGGTTGGTATAAGAAGCCTGCCGTGTTAAGATACCCACCAATACCAAGTAATTTGAATATTGCCATTAGATCTAAATTTAATCAAGAAGGTGTTGCATTCCGTTCGAGTTTACGTGATGACAATAATACTAATGATGGTAAAATTTCTATATCTCTATTAAATGAAGATGTTAAACCGGCTAGAAAATTGGGATTTCTTCGTGATAAATTTAAATAAAATAATTTATGTATTTGAAAATTTGGTTGGTATTTATATTATATAGCTTTTTCTAGAATTAAATTAATGATCTTTATGATATTATGACCAACAAACAGCTCTTTTATTAATAATTCTATTTCTGTAGAAAAATACTACAAACAGACATGTTGGAGAGAAACTGAAGTTGTCAACTAGAGTTAATTTAAGATATTGGTCCAAAGAGCAATTTTGTACCAATTCTAATGTGACTCCAAATAATATGGTTTTAGTGGAAAGAAAGAACTATTTGATTCTACCACATGAAAGGCAGTTTTAATTTTTTGTTCCTAATTTCTATCTTTTTTGTTTCTTGTTCCTTCTAAACAAATCAGCTGGCCAAGTGTTCCTTGTAAATTGTATTGGTTTTGAAATAATCGGTTTTCTATTTTTATTTAAATTTGATTTCGGTATAGTAAGCGTAAATGCAAAATGTCTATTACTAGAGCTTGAATTTGGTGTTAAAATAGAATTAGAACTTGAATTGCCGGTATCACTAGACTCAAACAACCATCTTAATTTATTGTTGATATTTGAATTTTTATTGGAAATAAGCTCAAAGGCAGGACTTGAAGCTATATTTAAATTACGTTCAGGGAGAGAAAAAGAATAGGACCGGTCTTGGAATTCGTTTATCTCGGTTTCAGTAGCTTGAATGATATTGAAAGGTATTGAACCCGTTATAGCCCTCTTTAAAAATATTGACTTTCTATTACTAATATCTATTTTATGACACATTTCAGTAAATACTTTCAACAAATCTTGATTGTATTTTTTGCAATCTCTATGCGTAGCGTGAACAATTCTACCAGTTGGTAATTCGACAAATTTATATCTTTCTAAGGTAATTTTATCAAATAACTCATTTGAATTTACTTCAAAGATGCAATTTTCACTAGTATTGTAACTACATGTGATTGGGTCCTGGGCTAATAGTGTTAAATAATCAGGATAATAGATTATTTCCTTAGCTTTGTTTTTTGTTATTATCTTTTCTTCTTCTAAATAAACAATAAATCCAGAAATTACTTCAAAATTATTTGATACCCTCAACTTCTTTATATTTATCATTAATTATTATTGCGCTAGGTCGTTAAGATAATATCTTATATAAATGACAAATTGTTGTGTCTTAGTTTAAATTTTTGTGTCACGGTTTAAAAATAAAAATCTTAAAAAAGATTCGAAAATTTTATTTAAATACACATTTAAACTTATGTACGTTCCAAGTTAAGGTAAATTGGAAGAATAGAAATTTTAGATTAAGAAAACGAATGGTTATTTTTATGTAACGCAAAAATTAAGTTTTAATTAGGTTTACTTAAGACGTCTTATTTTAATATAGAAAAAAATCATATAACATAAGGTTGAAAAGAACACCGATGGAATAAGAATGTTATTCAAGTAAAGCTCATTTAAATTATTACAAACTTTTAAAAATATTTAACCTTATAGTTGGATTTCAAAACAAATTTGAGTAAGTGCTCATATTTAACTAAAAAAATAATATTTGGTTTACCATTATGTTTTAACTTTTTTTCTTTAATTATCATTCTTTCATTATTTTAAAGAACCTTGTGTCACATAATTAAATTCGATTTTCATTTAGGAAAACACCAAATTAATAACAACATTACACAGAATTGACAAGATATCTTTCAATCTTAGGATTTCCAAGAGTAAATCAATTAAAACTTATTTTCAAAAGTAAAACGAAGTTTGTATTTTTCTTTGCAATAATAATTTTTATTAGTTAATATCATCTTTAAATTATAAAACAAAGTGTTTTTCAAAACATTTCACACTACTATAAAATGGCTCTTTGAACCATTCGAACCCCGTAAGTGTCTTTCTTTTTAGTTTGGGTTAAAAAATCCGGAATTTTCAATTCTAACCACTAAACTAAATGTAACCTCCCCTAATTTGATAGTTGATGCAAGAAGGGCATAGTTTTAGACGAACGATTAGAATTGAACCCAGGACCTTCAAAAAAGTTCAACTTAAAGCAATTTGGAGGTGTTTACCACTACGCTATTTCGAATTTGAAAAAATTTAAATTTTTAGAATATACTAAATACAGTTTTAAAAATCACGTTAAGACAAATAATATAGTCTTTATTTTACTAAATGCATGGTGTATGGTGTTTTATGACAGAAAATTATGATAATGTGTTGTTATAAAACCTATATTCATATTTATTTTTTACTTTCCAAGTGTTTTGACTATTTGAAATCTGGATCAATATATGGATAGGTATCGGATAATATTTGGGCAGAAAATAACTAATTAGCTAATTAAAATAAATAAATAAATAAATGAAGTTTTCCATAGGTGACAGACACCATCATAGTCTCTATTACCATTATGTTTACAAAACATTTTACAAAAATCGACTTTTTTTTTTTTTACAAAATAACTTTTTTAAAATGCACCATTTGAAGCTTTTCCTCAAACAAATTTGTCAAATTTTAAGCTTTTTTTAAGTAGTTGTTTTTGGGAATAATTAAAATTTTGTTGTTGGTTTGTCAAACACTTCGGAATCTCACATTTTAAGATTTATAATCTCCATTGTGGGCAACAATGTTTTTTCGACCCTTTTATTTATTTAGTTTACTGTAAATAATTTACTAACAGTTAATGTAGATAAAAAGATATTTTAATATAATTCACATGCTGATAAATACCCTATAAAGGTAGGTTGAAAATTTGAAATTTTTTTTCTTTCAAAATGGCGCAGTGGTTAGTTCTTAATTTTTGGTTAAATCTAAAAATTAGAAATATCGCGGGTTCAATCCTCTCAAGACACTTATATTTATAAGCGCTTTTAGTTTTTAACTTTAAAATTTGAAATGTTACAGATAGTTTAATGGTTAAAGGTATCCCTTTTTTGCTAAAACTAAAATTTAAAACAGTCTTTGGTTCGAATGCCGTATGCATCTTAGTTTGTTATTAATTTTAAAAAATTCATAACATTTGATAAAAAATTTATTATATAAGATTCATCTATCTCTCAAGAGTTTGGTTTTTTGAATAAATAATAATATTGTAAATCTTAATTTGCTTTATTGGTTTTTAAAGAGGAATTTTTTATAATTTCTACTATTATGGAATATTAATGTTTTACAAATATCTGGTAATTTCAATAAAATCAAACTAGTTGTCTTGATGATTGAAAATGGCACATTTACAAAACCAATTTCTAACATATATTGGAAATAAAGTCAAATATTAAACTTGGATACATTTGTTTTGTGCGGATTACGGATATTAACCTATTAATTAAACAGTTTGGCTTAGTTTTACTTTCTAAATAAAATAAAGAATATAATTATATCAATTTTAACAAAGTATTTTTTTGTGTATTTTGAAATATTAAGCTTAATCTATCAAATAAATATTTAACATAGTTTGTGATATTAAATTATTTTAAATTCTCCTAGTTACTAAGCAGTAAACTAATTTTCTATTTTCTTTTTAAGAATGTTCTAAATACTTATGTTTTAGGGTAATGGATGACATTTTTACGTCATTTAAAATACAAAATATCTCTTGTATACCAAGAATAAATTATTACTGAATTGGTTTTATTATATTTTTTAAGAAAATAAATAATTTTTTGAAATTGCTATTAAGTAGTTACAAAGTTTAAGTCTTTTATTTTTAAACTGTTAAATAAGTCTCTTTTGTTAGATTCGATTGAATAATAATAGGAGTGTAGATTTTTAAATGGTTGGTCATTAATGTAAACAACCACATTAACAAGTTATAAATTTAAGTGTAATATTGACTACTCTTGCATTGTCAACGAGATAAAAAAAAAAAGTGAATTAATATTCGTTTTATTTTAGGGAGTTTTACTAATTATGAAGATACACCTAATTATATACATATAACTTTAAATTAGCTTTATATCAACGATAATAAAAGCATATATTGTCTTATTTCGGTCACCTTACTAGACAGTTTTATTTTGATAATAGCTAAGCGATTATCATTGGTTTGAAAATGCTAATAATTTGCTAACCTAATTTTATCCAAGTATAGTGTTAATAATCTCCTTTTTTACCGTAAAGAAAATATATTCTTAATCTGATTAATACACCCAGCATCACTAACATACAGTAGTTTTTTTACTCAATTATATATACCCAGTTTTCCGTATATTGTGTAGGTTATTTGACATTTCAAACAATTTCTTCTAAAAGGTAAAGAAATAAATGTTTTATTTTTACTTTGTAATTATTGAATAAGCCCAAAACCTGTCAAATTAAAAAAAAATCATTTATTTAAAGTTTCTGTAATACTGGTATGGGCAACCTTATAAAAATAACCCGGTTATACCTAACACTAAGTAATTGAAAAACAAAAATTGTGCAGTTATTTAAATTTTAACAAGTAATTAACTTAATTGAATATGTTGCTGGCAAGTTTTCAGTGGAAATCCAACTCAATTTGAGCTGTAAACCAGAGTGAATATATTTTTCTTTTCTTTTTTTCTCTTTTCAAAAATTTTATTCCTCTTTGAGAAAAAGTTTTTTTTTACATTTTCCTAAAACTCCACTTTCCGTCTTTAAACTTTAAAGTTGTTACTCCTTTTTCTAAGTAATCTCGAAATTCTTAAACTTTAAACAGTTCCTTTCTCGTTAAGGAGAAAGTGTACATTTGCATTTTTCAGTCGATGTCTCCTTTGAATAGCAAAGGTTGGGGTATTGAGAGTATGTATATCTAACAGATAAATTTATATATAAGAGCCATATTCTTTTAGAAATTGAAGGCTTTTATTTTTATTACTTTCTTATAACAATAAATCAAAATAATATTGATAATTAATATTGCACTTCTAAAAATATACTTAAAGATACAAAATGCAAATTCAAAATATTTTACTTTTATTAATCACTGCTTATATTGCCAGCACTGCTCCAATCAATACACAACAGCCATATGGATCTGCATTTGACGTCCCGATTTTAAGAGTTCATCCAGAAAACTCTACACAAACATCAGTAACCTTACATGGTTCAGCTTTTGATATCCCAGTTTTAAGAACCAAACCAACTAATTAGAAAAAATGATGATTACTTTCTTATACACTTTTCTACAATATTTATCATATATTCGTTTATATACATTTTAGATAATATCCATTTTTATATAGTATTTTAATAGATTTTGAAACCAATACTTTTGTGTCCTTATTAATGAGTAGTTTTTTCTGTTATATTTATTCAACTATTTTACTAATATTTATTTCACTTTGAAAAAAATGGGATAATTTAATCAAATAATTTACTTTTATTGCAACTAGCTCAATGATATATTTCATTGAAAGTGGTGGTATTTTTTACTCTTTCTAATATTTATAAGAAGAGATATACATATAATTAAAAAAAAAAACAATAGTTTGTTTTCAATTCAGAAATTTCAACTTGTAAGAAACTATCTTTATTTGTAAATAACTTGACTGATTGATCATTCATAATTATGAATGTTTTGAACTGTGAATTACTTTTCTTTTTAATTTGACAAAAATCTTCGTAATTCCAGAGTACCATCACTCCATAAAATGGAAGTAAAATAAAAACTATAAGATACTCCTAGGGATATCATTTTGTGCGCGAATCTAGTGAGAGGGGATAAGTGATGTAAAAAAGAAGAAAAGAAAGTATTGTTTAGAATAAAGCTAAAGAAGGGTCTTCTCAGAATGTGTCCAAATGATGTCATAGAACTACTGACAAGTAAGAGCTTCAACTTCTTTTACATAACAAATTCTTTAGAATCCTTTGAGGAAATTAAGTTTATGACGAATGAAACGTTTCTGCAGCAGTTTCTAAGAGATCTAGGCAATATTAAGGAGTTCCCTTTTTGGGAGACAATCCTCGAGGATATTTTCAAAAACGGAAAAAAGATTTTTTTTGCCTGTGGAATTTCGATTTCGAGAATGTGTCCAATAAAAATTATGAGAATAACAAATATTTCGTTGTTCTCAACGAATAAGTTTTTATATATAAGAAGGATACTTTTTCAAATAACTTGATGTTTTCAATATGTTTGAATATCAATAAATCAAACAAATAAATATAATAATTTAAGGTTTTATCTTTCAGATTCACTATTTCATATTATAACTAATTAATTAATCATAAATAAATATTACTATTATACCACCATAATGCAAACAAAATTTTTAATCACCGCTTTAGCCGCTTTAAAATCTTTAGTTAATGCTGAAGACTACCCAGGTCAAGATAAAGATCGAGAAGATCCGGAACAAAGACCAAATGTCAGAGAACCTTCTGTTTATAATATGGCCAAACAAGATCAAGATATCATTATCAATAGACATAATGAATATAGAAATTTACATCAAAATACTGGAAACTTAACTTGGAATGATACATTGGCTTCCTATGCCGCCAAATGGGCTGCCTCGTATGATTGTGCTTCCGGTGTTCTTGTACACTCTGGTTATGATTTTGGTGAATGCATTGCTATTGGACATTCTGTCAATGGTTCTGTGAATGGTTGGTATAATGAAATCAAAGATTATGATTTTGAAAAATCAGAATTTTCCGAATCCACAGGACATTTCACTCAAGTTGTTTGGAAGGATACTACTCAAGTGGG
>JAJLYE010000071.1:3305-29798 GCA_030571715.1 Grigorovia jiainica (nom. inval.) | reverse complement strand
TAATAATAATGATAATGATTTCATTACTCAAATTTTCATTTTCTTGTTGTTGTTGTTGTTGTTGTTGTTGTTGTTGTTGTTGTTTGTTTTGAGTATCTTTTTTTGCTGTTGTTAGCATTAAATCACGTAATAAATCATATGAGAAAACAACTTGACCATTTGTTGAATTTTCTAATGGTATAACAGCAAAATCAATTAATTTATCATTATCATTATTATTATTATTATTTAATAAATTATCGAAACAATCTGGTATTGTATTTAATGGAATAAATTCAATTTGATTGTTATTATCAGTTTCAGATTGAAATTGTTGAATTGCTGCTTGATGTGAATAAGTACCCACTGGACCAAGAAATCCAATTTTGGTCATTTCTATAAATGGAATAGGCAAGTAAGTAGGTATGTATTTACTATGTTTGAACGTTTATATTAATTAATATTTATCACAATAATTAATTAAATCAATAATATTAAATCTTGAATCACCAGAATTGAAATATAATAACATTTTTTCTAATTGAGTATGAAAATTTTCCTTTTTAGTAAAATTATAATTTTTTTGTAATAACCAAATTAAAATTGAAATTTGATCCATTGTTGGTGTTTGTAATGGAATGTTCTTATATTTATTGTTATTTAAATTATTATCGTTATTATAATATTGTAATGAACCATTCATTAAAACGATTTTATTAGAATTTAATAATTCTAAATGAAATTCTAAAATTGTATGTGGTCTAGCAAATTCACCATTTAATTTAAATTCATTTAATGTTGTTAATAAACAATGCCATGTCTTATCATTTGCCTTAATCCATTGTAAATAATGTAATTGATAATTGGATAATATATTTTCTTTGTTATTATTTTCCTTGTTGTTGTTATTATTGTTACTATTTGTTTGATCTAAGGGTAATGGTAATATAAATCTTGGATATTTAATAAAATTTTCTAACATATTATTAAATATATTTGATGGTATAATTGCAGAGATTGAATCTTTAAATCTTAATCTCCAAAGTGATTCAATTTGTAAATTATTTAATTTTTGAAATTTATTTAAATTAATATATGAATCTAATGTTTTAAATGGTGTGGTTGTTTTTGGTTTATTCGAAATTGGTTTATTCGAAATTGGTTTGTTTAAATTTTTTACCCCATCATTTTGCAAATTGTTATGAGATTGCAAATTATTAGTCGATTGCAAATTTAATAAATGATTCTTGTAATCATCAATATTATTAAATCCATTTTCCTTTGCTTTTAAAATCAATTTATGCATATATTTATCCTTAATTTTTGTATCAATGATATTATTATTATTGCCATTATCATCAAGAACCTTATTTAGTATATTGTTTAATGATTGTTTATTGATAGTACTGTATTTTACTCTCTTTGGTATTCTATTTACAATTAATCTCAACATTTTTCTATAGTGTGTGGGTTATTTACTTTATATTAAATTATTTATTTACTGGATTGAAATAAAATTATGAAATTGCTTTCTTGAAATGCAATGTGTTCAAATATTAAATTGTAATGGAAAATTAGAATCGATTGTAAACACGATTGAAAAAAACCCACCAATCAACAAAACAAGATCACAAAATAATCTCCATTAATACAAGAGAGAAACAAGAATAATACAGTACAATTATATAAAAAAATTAAAAATAAAAAATGATTGATCAGAAATTTGGGTATACTTAATGCTTCATGTTCCTGAGTACATTGTTAGGAATCAGACTGGTGCACAGCATGGGTCTCGTCATGTCAATCTATTATTAAATAAGTGAAAGAGAAAAGTAAAACAATTCAATTATTGTTATTACAAACACAATCAATGTAAATTATATTACACTTAATATAATACACATTGATAGTTATTTGAGTTGTTTTTGTTTATTCAACTAATTATACAATTAGCCGGTGTGTGTTTGCTAAACAAGTTTGTTTGTTAAACACACACACTTTCTTATAAGTGAAGTTAAATTTGAATAAAATAAAAATTCTTGCCGTTTTTATACGCGAATTTGTGGTGTGTGCGGGTAACAGACGGCGGGTTTGTTAGGGCTGGGGAGGGTTGGGTGTTGGTGGTGGTTGGGTGTTTGTTTTTTTGTTAGGGTTTGGAATTAGGGTTTTGCTAGGGTTTTGTTAGGGTTTCTTTACTCTGTTTTTTATTTTTGTATTATATTATATTATATTATATTATATTATATTTATATTTATACTAATATTATATTATACTACACCTGGGTCTCGTATACAAATGACTCCTTAATGGCACCAACCAATGCACTCGTCTGAATATTCTCATTGCCACCTTTAGAAATAGAATATTCAATATTGGCCATCTTAGTTAACAAACTAATTCTTGTTTGTTCATTTGTTAATTCATATCCATCTAATATCTCTAATATACCACTAATTAAATCCACTAAGGCAATACCTGTCTTTTGACGTATACTATTGATTGTATAATTTATTATTTCCCAATCATCCTCTAATATACTCTTTAATATAATACTAATATCTTTAGGTTGTGGCATACCACAACATTCATAAATCATCTCTTCAGTAATCTCATTACTATCCTCATCACCATCATCATCATCCTTTAACATATTTTTACTACTTTGTAATACATTCAATATACGTCTCATATCACCTTGTGCTAATTTTAATATAGCTTCTTCAGCATCAACATGTAATCGTAAACCTTCCATAACAACAACTTTATTCATCCTTTGTCTCATAGCCTCCACAGGTAACGGCTGGAAACGAAATCTAGTACATCTACTCAACAAAGCTGGTGTCAACTTATGTGAATAATTTGCCAATATACAAAATCTTGTATTCTTAGTATACTTCTCAATAATACGTCTCAATGCATTCTGTGCAGCTTGTGTCATAGCGTCTGCTTCATCCAATATAATCAATTTAAACCCTTTACTAAATATTTGTCTCGTGGAGGCAAATTCTTTAATTTGATTACGAACAACATCAATACCACGATCATCGGACGCATTCAATTCTAATACCATATTACTGTAATTGGGTCCGTATATAGTTCGGGCAAGTGAAACAATAGTGGAGGTCTTACCTGTACCGGGGGGGCCGTAGAATAAAAGGTGTGGGAGACGTGATTCTGAAATGAATTTTTGTAAAATTGTGACGATTTCATCTTGACCGTATATTTCTTCGAGTTGGGTGGGTCTGTATTTTTCAACCCAGGGTAAATTGTCGTTCATTTTATCGTTCATTGTTCGGTGATGTTGGTAATAATAATGATACTAATGGTTGTATCAATAATAATTGATTCAATTATTTTCAATTTGTTTATGTAAATTTTTTTTCAATTCAATTTTTTTTTTTAAATAACTTTTTCTTTTTTCTAGAAATTTATTAATGATCACTAGCCTCATTTGAAAGATTTTAATAGACTTTAAAGGGTTTTGTATCTTCTTCCATTTCAATATTTCATTATTTTATTACAACAATATGTTTACCACCATTGTATTGCTGTATCTATGTTATATCTCGACAACAATCTATGCCCTGGATCATCCTTTAGTATCCAATATGAAAGATTCTTTCTTTAATGGTAATAGTTTGGTATCATGGGAACCAATTATTACTAACATTACCTCTAATAATAAAGATTATTTCCAATTTAAAATTGATACGGATGCTGGTACAGATTTCTTAGCACCAAGTTATGAAACTTTAATCTTTATTAGTGGGAATATTGATAATATCACTTTTACAAATAATACTTTACTCAATGCAAATCAATTATCTAATTTAAATGATATTAATTTAAGATTATCACATTCATTTAATGATTCAATTTCACAAAATGTCTCAATGGGTATAATATCAAATTTTGAAAATGGTTATGTGGAAAATTTAGGTGTAGCACCATTAACAAATATTGATGGTAATAATTCAACTGATTCAAATTTATATATCATTGTACAAATGTATAATATTACCACTAATGAACCAATAACACCTAACAATGACTCTTTTTTAGATGATATTGTAATTAATTATAGATTAAGTTTATCTGAAAATGATTTAGTATATCAATGGGATACAAGAACTTGGACTGAAGTATTAGATACTGATTTCTCAAGTGCTTTATTAATGTCAGGTAATACTACTTATTCCACAACAAGTAATAACAAAGTTAAAAATATGACTATTGATGATTTATCATTATACGATCTTTACATTTTCAATATCGAAGATTATGAAACATTAAATTCAATTTCATTAGTAAGATCAATTTCAGCAATAAAAAATGCACCTTACTTAATTTCATCAGCAAATGAAACACAAATTTCAAGTAATTTAGATGAAAAATCATTAAGAGTACAAAAATATTCTGGTGCCTCTGCGGTAGGTGATAGTGAATTTTTTTATATTACTGGTTTAAATCATTCCACTACATATATTAGTGTACTAACTAAAAAAATTACAAATTCTGATGGTAATTTAACTGATGTGGGCGGGATTGTATTTGCGGCAAATAATTTTACCACAGCAAGTGATAATACTTGTTCATTAATCTTTGGGTTAGGATTTTGTGATAATATTGGTTATTCTGTCCCCACATCATCTTTTGTAGGTAATAATAAAACTTTAATGGCTCAAACTTACGAATATATTACTACAGGGTTATACAGTAATTTCACTAATGCATTAAGTTTAGTAGATTGTGATACAGAATTAGACGCTAGATATTCACCTTTAAGAACTTGTGATGATTGTGCAGAAGCTTATAAAAATTGGCTTTGTGCCGTATCCATCCCACGTTGTACAACACATTATTCTGAAAATTATTTAAAGAGAGATAAAACAGTTAATAGAAATAAATTAATTGATACTTATATTAAACCTATAAGTGATTATTATGAAATTTTACCTTGTATTGATTTGTGTCATTATATGGTAAGAGATTGCCCAAGTAAATTTAATTTTGCTTGTCCATCATCAACTGACACACAAGCTTTACTGTTACATAGTTATAATTTTTGGGTGGATACAGATACAAATTTACCCACTTGTAACATGTTAAGTGGTGAATCATATAATTGATAAAATATTTTAAATTACAAATGAATAAAAATGGGCAAAAAAAAACAAATGTTTGGATAATGCAATATTTTCTTTATTATTATTAATATTTATATAATTGAATTTATTTATTTATCTTTTATCTAAAACAATACATATATTCTTATTAAATTTGATCAAAAGTTCTCTTATTATTTACAACATCAATCTTACCCTCCTTAACATCGACTTTAACATCGTCTTGAACATTGTCTTTGGTATTGTCTTTAACATTGTCTTTAACATTGTCTTTAACATTGTCTTTAACATTGTCTTGAATATCGTCTTTAACATCGTCTTTGACTTCTTGTTCTGGTGTTTCAATGGTATTTAATTCGACTTCCACTTTTTTGTTATCTTCCCCAGTTTCCGCTATATCATTTTCCACTTCCTTAGATTCATTGATTAATTTTTCTTTGATTTTCTTTATTTCATCTTGAATATTAACTGTTGGACCATTTTCAAAAACTAAACTCAATACATGACTCCAAACTTTTTCATCATTAGCAGTAAAGTCTTCCATCTTAAATACATTACCATCTAATAATGACCAATCTTTTTGCTGTAAACGAATTAACTTAACCATATAACATGATGTACGCATAGCTTTACCAATATCACTAATTAATGATCTAATATATGTACCACTAGATACTTTTGCTCTAATATGTAATAATGGTGCTCTATATGAATCACCCATTGTAATTATTTCTTTATTTTCATCATCAGTAAGTTCAACGGCTTTACCAATATTGGCCACTTCAGTGGGTAAATTATGTAATTCACAATATTCCTTAGAGTAATATAACGTATCTAATAACATATTTGCATTTAAATCTTTCACAATTTCATCATTTTCTTTATTAATTTCTCTCTTCATAGGATAATTATGTTCTTTACTTAAGGAATCAGGGAAAATATCTAATTCATAAATATTACATTGTCTTGGTTCAATTGCCTTTGGTAAGGGAATACCCTTTCTAGCATATTCATGTAATGGTTTACCATTCATCTTTAATGCTGCATAAATCGGTGGTGTTTGTTTTAATGAACCTTCAAATTTTTCTTTAATGGTCAATAATTCATCCATTTGTAAATGGGTTACTGAATTCTTAGATAATATATCACCTTCAGAATCACCAGAATCTGTACAGGCACCAAAAAGTGCTTCACTTTCATAAACTTTAACTGTGCCTTGTAAATATTCTGATAATTTTTTAGTACCTGACCCAATACCAATAACCATAACACCAGATGCTAGAGGATCTAAAGTACCACCATGACCAATTTTAACTTTTGAAACATTTCTTAATTTTCTCTTAGAGGGAATTTTACCAGTTTGTCTCTTCAATTCTTCAATTTTAGCATCAACTGCTCTTTTAATTTCCTTAGAGAAAATTTCACTACCGTTAAGGAAACGTTGAATTTGCATTATAAATTGATTGGAGGTGATACCACTGGGTTTCTCAATAGCGAATATACCATTCATTTTGGTCTTAATTAATTTAATATATTTGTTTGGTTGCATATAAAGTCATCGAACAAACTTAAATTTTTTTCTAGTTTTTTTCTAAAATTGAAAAATTTAAAAAAAAAAAGTTTATTAGAATCAATGGGATGGTGATCAATGCTCGATGTTAACGATCTTTCTTACGCATCTGTCTCATCTTCTCCTTAAGTGCATGATTGTTCCACGAAACATTTGTCAGATTTCTTTTAAACCCATATTTATCACTATCTAAATATTCTTTCAAATCTGTCGTCTCTTTAACGTTATTCTTTGTATTAAGATCTTGTAAATGGAAAAATGCCGATTTCTTAAATAAATTTGGTGTTTGTGATCCCTTATTCGGGTTCCCATCTTTGATACAGGATTGGTTCTCATTGAATTCTTTATATTTCTTACGCTGCTGTTTCACATATGATCTACAACGATCAATTTCATCTTGATCTAAATTGTTAAAGTTTAATCTCTTCTTAAATATCGTTCTTTCAAATAATCTGTTTACATCGTAAAGTTTCTTTGGATAACTTTGAACACTTTGAAATAATTCAATATCATATTCATCATTAAACGCATTAGTTGGTTTGGTACTGGTGTTGTGTAATTGCGAGTCATTTTCAAATATCCTCAATATACCTAACGATATCTTAAACATAAAATGAGAACCTTCATAGAATATGCAATCCCAAATACGCAGAGTTGTTTCAATGGGGACAGTACCAATAAATAAACTCATAAACCAACTTACTGTACATAATGTAATTGGTGGTAATTTATACAAGAATTGATTTTTGATTGGTTTCCTTCTATTCGAAGTTTTAACATTATTTAAAGTCGGTATAGTTTCACAAGTTTTGGCAATACGAGTCCACATTTCAGGCAGATACTCTTTGATACAAAGCATCAAGACCCCTTGATCAATATTACCACCTTCTAAATTCATATCATGTACACCAGGTAACAATCTTGTTGTGATAATGTTTAACATCCAAAATGTTTTCTCCTCGGGTAAAAATAACAGCAATAATCCAGCTAAAAAATTCATTGATTGACAATAACCAATTGTTGGGACATGTAATGCAAATGCCAATAAAACTCTTCTCAATGCAGTTATCTTTTCTGGTTCCTCAGTTAAATCATTCTTCTTTTGGAAATAAACATTTTCAGGAAATGTTCTATTCAAATCTCTTTCAATAATTTCCATATCCATATAAGTCTTCTTATACTGTGATAAGGGTGGACCCTGTTTCAATTTATTTATCAATTTAATTAAATTATTATAAGTACCTTTATTTTTATTCAGTAATTCGTCACCTTTACAATAATACCACCATGCATTACCTCTCCAATCTGCTGGTATACCCTTGCGTACATATCTCTTAACTTTTTCATTCTTAGGTGGAAATTTAGTGGGTATATTACCATCAACGACAGAAATATGATTTTTCTCCAGGAGTAATTGCCATTTGTATTTTCTTCTTTGTAAATATTCATCATATTGTCTCCACCAAATATTAAATTCTTCAATGGTCATATTTGGTCTTTGTTTCTTGAACCCATAACGATCAAACTCACCTTCTGGATTTAATAATGGTTTCGGCTCACTTTGAATTAAATGCAGTTCATTAGACGTTATATTAATACCATATCCACTACTATCAATACCACTATCAGTATCATTAATTTCTAACACCTCTATCTCCTTATTAAGTATATTACCACTATTATTATCTTTATCTTTATGTTCTTTAATATGATCTTTATCTTTATGTTCTTTAATATGATCTTTAGCAGAGTAAGGGTATTGTTCTCCACTTGAATTATCATATGCATATAAATCAATAACACTAAAACTACTATTTTCTCTCACCATACCTTCTTGATTATTACTACTCGTGGCATTACTTGCAATGTTAGTATGGTCAGAATTTCTTTTAGCCGCTATATTTGACACATCGTTGATATCTACAGGTAAATGTGGCACACTATTTTGCATTCCAGTATCTGTAACAGAACGGCCCAATGTTCGTCTGATATGAAAATTGGGCACCGATGGTGAACGCAACATCCATTTATTCTTGTCCAAAGACATACCTAAATACTTGTCACTTGCAGTAATTGAAACAAATTTAAAATATATAATTTTATTTTTTCATTTTTTTACAAATTTTGAATCGAATCAATGATTAAAGTGTATAATGGATGGTAATATTTGGAGACTAGATGGGCTGGATTCGTTTAATAGGTATCCGAGTTGCGGTTTTATTAAGATGGGGAGTGGTATTGTTATTGGTAGGGATTTTCCAAAGCCTGTTCAATATATGGACTCCTTACTATTTAAGAGTTATTGTTTAAATGGTCATCCCACTTATATGGCTGCTGTATTTAGAGGTATTCCAGCTGAATATTCCCCGCAGTTTGTAGAGGATTGGCAACTGTATATTGAAACAGATAATAAATTTGGTAGAGGCTATTCCTCTAGTGTATTCACATTTTTAATGTCATATGCTGCAAATTCAGTGATTACTATCTGTCTAACTATTTTGATTTTTATTATTGTACGTGATAGACCCCATTTTATTGCATCCGTGTTGCTTAAATTAGGTTCATTAATTGGTAGTGTCAATATTATTTCTATAGTTGCTAGACTTTTCATAAAAATGAAAGAACAACATGATAAACTTGGTATCACTTCATCTACGAAACTGGTAGGTTTTATTCAAAGAGATGCTACTTTCACCTCACTAAATTTTATATCTATTACTTTGATTCAGTTATGTCAAGTTTTCGTCGTAATGAGAACCGTAGAGAGAAATTTAGAGAAGAGAATTGTGTTTTATATTGGATCGATTTTGGTTTTGGGAACAAATATCTTATGGGTAGCACCACAATTAGGTACTGTTGTAAAAGGTTCTAAAGTTGATTGGGACACTCTGCCGACCTTTGTTTATTTATTTAGAATTGCCGTGTCGTCATCATATGCAATTTTAATCATTTCATTTATATTATCCAAGAGGAAACTTTGGTATAGACATTTGCAATTCTCGTTTTTAACATTTCTAGTTGTACTTTCTGTGCTATTATCACCTGGTTTTTTTATTGCTGATATTGCTAATATATGGATTGATCTATTAGGGGAAGATTTTACTACAACTTGTTACCTAGCGGCAACTTTCATGGTCTGGGAATGGTTAGAGAGATTTAATGTCTTAAAGGAACAAAATGAACAACAAAGTGTATTGGGTAGACAAATCTTTATAGAGGAACAACAACATTACAATTTTGCTTCTTATTCCTTGAATATCAATAAAAACAACAAAGATGCTCTACAACAAAAGGAAACGGTTGGTAGTAGTAGTCACGATTTGGAGAATAATATCAATAAAGTTAATAAAAATGACAAAAATATAACGATGGTAAAGACACCTTCGAAGGAATTGAATAATACAAGTACCTTTAAAAAGAAATCTAATAATAATAATGAAAACAAAGAAAATAAAGAACCTAGTGACAATGAAAGTATCAATCAAATGGAATATAAGACCCAAGATAGTCAAACTGATAAGATTAAACATAAGATGGGTTCAGTTATTAATAAATTTTTAATCTATACAGATCAAGCAATTTTCCAAAAGATCGGTACTACATCAATGTTGTCTAGTTCCATGTCAGACTCAAGTGCAAGTAAAAATAGAGAAGTTATGGTGAAGAGAAGACTGGGCTTGGATAGGCCTAATCAAACCTTTGTTTATAACACAAAAGCAGTAGTTTTCGATTCTGATGATGAATCTGATGAATCTGATGATGTTGATGAACAGAACCTGTTCTTACATGATGAAAATAGTAATTTTGATATTTGATATTTGATTGTGGTATCTATATATTTATATTGAATATTAACAGTGGAAAAAAACAAGCTAATCTGAAATAAAAAGTATAAAATAAATTAATACTAGGGAAACATATTTGTACAGTAATTGGAATAATGATAGCATTCGTCAACGAAAATATAATAATAATAATAAATTCAAATTGCATTAAAAAAAGTACAGTTGTTCTATGATCAATTATAATTGTAATTGTAACAATAATTGGCCAGATCAATCAAAAAAACATGGTCACCTATAATAAGAAGTATAATAATTCCAATTTTTAAATACAGAATTAATATTAATTGTATTAATACAAATTGGATGTTTCAAAACATTGGATCCACTTCTAGTATATATTTGATTATTTTTAGTTAAAAGCATATATTCTTTATCCTTTAATTTGGAATTAAAAATTTTTGATCTTTTATTATAATTTAACCAAATTAATCTTTTGAAATTAGGCACTGGACTTGGGACAATGACACTCTCGGTCATAGTCATAGGCTGTAGAAATGACACTGTAGGTAATCTTGACATCAAATTACGAGTTCTTTGTAATTTATATTTATTTAAGTGTAATTTATACTTATTGGCCACCGCAGGAGATTCCATATTGGGCAATAATGAATTAAGTATTGGTTCAATATGTTGATTAATTGATTTTATAATTAGATTTTTCAATGTTCTTTTAGAGATTAAATTTTTTTGAATATAAATATTTAATGGTACAGGGACATCCTTAACGGCTTGCGTCGGTTGTAATTTTAATTTAGTGATTTGATAAAATTTATTGATCAGTAATTTATCAACTCTTTTCAATTCAGTTATCAGTTTGAGCTTGTCATTCTTCATAAAGGGATTAACATATTGAAGCTTATCCATTTCTAGTTGGTATTTCCTCTTACCGTCTTTGATCTTCCTACTCCGAAGTTGATACTTATACCACTCTCTATCATGAGGAGGCTTGTCTTTCTGTTCGTTGTATTGTATCGTATTTGCATCATTAATATTATCGAAAATGTTTATGAATTCTAATTTATCATTAATTTTATCATTATGGAATTTTAATTTGATCAATTCATTCTTAGTAAAGGTATTTTTATCATCGTTAGTGTACAGTTCAAATGGACGCAATTTATTTAAAACATCTATAGGGATATTTTGATTAATTCTTTGTTGTCTTTCGTTTAATAATCCGCTAATAGAAACATCCCAGGGGAATCGGGGAGTTATATTATTACCCACAATATTACCATTTGTCTTCAACTCAATTAAATCGTTTCTCGAAGACGGTATTGATGCATCACCGAGAAATAATGGTTTATTACCGGCAAATAAACCCTCCGTATGAATGTCTTTAGTGTCAATATGTTCAGTGGACGATATATGAGGCACCCAAAAACTTTTCTTTATTTTAAAATTCGTATGACTCTCCGTATGATTCAATTTCAGATCAGAAGGGACACTGTGACTTTTCAAATCCTTTATACCATCCCCATGATCTTTGGTTACTTTATAACTGGTATTTGGTTCATTATCATTCGTTTTTAAGACATTTTCACTACGAGAACACTCTAAAGTTTCCTTATCAGTTGTTGTACCGTTATCTTTTGACTCCTGTACATGTTTAATAACGTTATTATCACCGTTAGAAAAGGTTCTAACATTATTTAAAAGCATAAACCCATTCTGTAATACCCCCAATTGCCTTACATCCACTTTAAATAACACCCCCATCCTATGAACACCGTAAATATTAGCAAAACTCATATTTTCTGTTTCGCTGACACTAAAACGAATCTAAATTAATTTTAAAATTGTGGAAAAATAAAAACATAATTTTGAGAAAGTGTCACAGTGGCTTTTACATTGATAATATATAAGTGAAACATAGCACTGACCAAACACAATTGCTGCACAAATGAATATGTCAAGTACAAAGGGACATGATGCTATGTTTGCATCTTTGAAGAAACAATTCGATTTAGAATTACATAACTTAGCATCCGAGTCTAAGAGGAAAAGCTCTAAGGTCAAACACTCATGTGATAAATCGTTAAAGATATTGAAAACTGTCAAGACTAATGAGGAATTGGTGAGGCATCCCGATTTTGTATTACCTTTTACTGAAGCTTGTATGTCTAAGAATAGTAAATTAACCACAATCGCATTGCAATGTTTACAATGGCTCTCTTCAGCAGAAAGTATTCCTCAGGAGAGAATCGTTAATGTATTAGATGCATTATTAGAGGCAACACATTTGAATAATGATATTCAATTGAAAATTTTACAAATCGTACCTGTTTTTTTTCAAACTTATGGTCGTTTCATATATGGTGAATTGTTGCATAAATTACTACAATGTTGTGGTAATCTTTTACAATCGAATAACAAATCTTCTATTGTGGTAGGTACCGCCAGTGCGTCTTTGCAACAATTAATTAATGAAATTTTTGAAAGATTATCTTATGATTGGTCTTCAAATGAATTGCCCACTGATCATTCAGTATTAATTAATAATAGTGATGAAATTAAAATCAATGTCTTTAGATACGATGCCAATTGTTTATTCGCTGATTTAATTACTTTAATGAACAAACATGATAGAAATAGCACAGGAAGTACCATACCAGGTAAATTATTAAATGTACCAGAGTTCCCAATGGATTTTGGTTTAGAAATTTTAGAATCACTTCTAAATAATAATAGAGACATTTTCTTAAAATTTGAAGATTTGCAATTTTTATTAAGAGTGAAAGCTATACCGTTATTATTAAAGACGGTTAACAGCAACGGTAATATGACCGGTGAAGATAATTACAATAATTCCAATACAACACATTTCGCTATCCAATTAAGAAGTTATCGTTGCTTTGAATATCTTTTACAAAAAGAATTTTTAAGTATATTAGATTTAGAAATTGAAGTTATATGCTCGTTACTAATAGATAAACTGAATCTTGGTTCTAATAATTGGCAATGTGCTATGGCATTAGAAATTTTTAATAAGATGTCCACAGATTTTAAAATGATATTATGTACATTTCTAAAATATGATAATGTCCCAGAAAAAAAAAATGTTGTTACTAGTATTTTAGAAAATTGTTTAAATATTTTAAACCAAGATGAATTCGAGACTTTATTATCGAAATCTAATATAATTGAAAAGATGGAATCACCAATAATTTCAAATGTCAATGTCCAAAATAATAATCAATTAATAGAAATGTTAGATAAAAACACTCCACCAACTGTTCAACCTGTCTATATTATCTGGTTAATTATCACATTAACAAATGCATTATCAGAAGATTTAAGCGATATGGCTATGGATATAAACAACAAAGAGAATAGTAAATTGATATATTGCGGTCTTTTCGATAGTATTTTTCAATTAAATATCGAGTTTCTTTATTCGACATCTATCGATACACATCTATTCCATAGTATTGTCAGGTCATTCCAAAAGTTTACTCATGCAGGTGGTGTATTAATGCTAAATGATAAATTAAATAAATGTTTAGAAATTTTTGCGCTTGGTATTGTCAACAACGTTAAACCAGATGAAATAGATGATGATGTGGCTACGTTAACTACTCAAAGCGCAAAGGATATTGCTAACTCAGAACATGCGAGTCTAATCGAGAAAACTTCCTTAAAGACATCCGATAAGAAATCATTAGCAAAGAGAAAATTTAATTCAAGACATATTAGCTTATTTAGAGCTCTATCATCTTTATCCCTCTCATTGGGATCTGAATTTGATAGTCAAAGTTGGAAAATTTTCTTTAATACATGGCAATGGGTCTCTTATTTCATTTATGGTCCATCTATGGATTTTATGGAAAGTTACTATTCACAAGATATTCCAAGAGCTCCAAGTATCTCTAAAACTGATCTAAATTCTATTGGGATTGGTGTATCAAAAATTATTGAAAGTACTTCTGAATACTCTAATGAAGTGTTCCAAATTTTAGTTAACAGTTTAATAGATTGTTCTGAGGAAACAATTTTTGGTGAAAATGTCAGCTATCAACCATTATCTATGGATAATCAAATTACATTTTGTGTTTACAATAAGGCCTTTTATATTACCCAAATGGGCGAATTAACTTCTTATAATTTCAAAAGGTTTCTTGCAAATCAAGAAGGTTCTAATTATTGGTGGCAAATAATGAATTATTTTATTAAAGTTATCTCAAAACGTAACCCTAATAGTGAACCTCTAAGATCATACCTAACAATAATTTTTACTGATATTATTAAAAATTTATGTAATGAAGTGGATAATGAAGAAGATTCAGAGATAAGGAAAAATAAATTTACCGTAGGTGAAACATTGATTATGGATTCATTATTAAATACAATTACCGAGCTTTCTAAATTGACCGTTACGAAAAATGATATATATCAAGGTACCATTAATACAGAATCTGAAATTATGTTTCAACTATTATCTACTTTAAAGGGTATATTAAATGAATTCGGTGATATTCTGACATCATCATGGAATACAGTATTACAAATCATAAACGCACCATTTGATGTATTTGACAATAAGATTATATTGGCTGAAATCGATGAACAAGAGGATGGTTCCTTGTTCAACACCATTTTACAGAAAAGAATTGAATCTATTCAAGTATCTTACGACGTTTTTAAATTAATTTCGGATGATTTCCTGCAAACATTGCCATTAGATACTATGCCAAAAGTTATCAGAACATTAGTTAACTATGTTAACCAAAATGAAAATTTGAATATATCATTCTCTTCTATAAGTCAATTTTGGTCAATTGGAGATTATCTTAGAAACCAATTTAAAGCAGATTTCGAAAATAAAGAAACAACTTCCGAATTTGATTGTTTAAATAAAGAACAATTAGTAAATTTAATCTCTTCTAAAGATATCAATGAACATGATTTTTATATTGGTATTTGGATTTATTTGTTAAATAGTTTGATCTCTTGTACAGATGATAAACGTATTGAAGTGAAAAACGGTGCTATTCAAACATTTTACAGAATTATTGATTCTTACATAAATTATTTACCAAGTTGGAAATTGCTCTTTACTATGGTTTTAAAGCCTTTGTTAACAGCTCCATTAGTCGAAAATGATTTAGGTGATTACTCAGACTTTTACGACTTAACATTAGTTGGCTTGAATAGTATTTTCCCAATTCAATTATCAAATTTTAAAGAGGAATCTATCTTTGTTGAAGCATGGTTAACTTTACTAAGTTTTATTAGAAATCTTTTGAATGTTCCATTTCCTTCAGTGAAATACATAGCTATCACTAATTTCAAGAAATTAATAGTTGCAATGGTAACTCTAGATTATATCCCAGTAAATATTCTTCAAGAATCTTTCTCATTATTTACTAGTTATACCGTTGTTTATAACGACAAGACCGATTCAAAGAGTTCAAACTCTAAGAGTGAATATGATTGTGTATATGAATTAACTACATGTTTCCCACATCTCCTTGCCTTAATGAAAAAATTCGATCAAAAATCTCACGAATTTATTGAAAACTCATTTGGTTTATTTAATGCGGCAGCCAAATTTCCATTATTACCGCAATATAGTAAAGATAAATTAAAACCATCTTCTTTACAAGATTCCATTTTCAAGAATATTAAAATATTAGATATCAATCAATATAATGATATTAGTTTGGTAATTTTTTTCCAATTAAGTAAATTGGCAACACTTATGTTTAATACAAGAGAAAAGATCTTATCCAAATTGGCTGATAAATTAAATGATGCTGCTTTGTTAAGAATTCCAACTTTTGAAGCCATTTCATACAGATCTATGGAATTATTATACGAAAATTTAAACAAACAACAGACATTTGATATTCCAAACGCAAAAGAAAAACACATGTTTAAGACAGTTAAAAATATCTTAGATGTTCTTCAAAAGAAACCTTTATTATCTTTGAACAAAGAACAAAATACACCTTTTTGGATATTGGCTTCTAAATCGATGAGAGTTATCTCAGAGAGAATATTTACACCTGAAATTCATGACTCAATGAGTGAATCCTTCCAAAAAAGTTTTCACCAAATGTTTATCGATGCTGTATGTTTACCTTTAATTTCAAGTATTAATGAAAATGAAGAATCTGAATCTGAAAATAATGATATAACCGAATTCACTCATTATAAAGATATACTACTTAAGAAAAATGTTATAGTTAAAATTGAAAATGATACGTTAAAGCAGTTAATTACAAATATTTGGAATAATTCATTCCTTTATGAATTTGATGCCTTAGAAAAAGAAATTCTGAATTCATTCGATGATATCGAAGATGTGACTAAGAAATTAACTTCCTTAGATTTCGATAGCCTTTTCGGTTCTACTATTGAACCTAAATATTATAATAAGAAACAATGTCGTCAACTTTGTTTGACTGATTTAGTTAAATTTGTGACTCTTCAAGGAGAAGAATATAAGATCTTAAGAAATATGACTTCTCCATATTTAGCTTGTAGGGTATCAATACTATTGAGTAAGTACATATCAAATGAAAGATTAATCGACAAAGCTCCAGTTACTAAATTAAGAAGAATTGAGTTATCCATTTTATTGAATGGTATTGATTCCATTTTAGATAAAATTTTACAACTAAATGATGTTTCTGATAGAGAAATCGATTTAGAAAATATCTTGATATTGTATCCTTTAATTCTAAAGACTATCCCAATGTCACATAAGGTTGATGGTTTACAAGAGTTAGTTCTAAGATTATCATTAAATTTTACTAAATTGACCACAAATGAATTTCTCCAAAAGTCTTAATTAGTGTTCTCAAAAATATTCCAGAAAACAGCAAAAAAACAACAACAACAAAAAACAAGAAATAAAAGAAACTCTTTTGATTTTATAATAAATATATTTAATTTTTAATTGATATACAATACTCTTTTTTTAAAAATTCATTATTTCATTATGCCTGAGGTAATATATATTATTAATTCTTATATATAAATAAATAAATACGAATACGGTCATAAATACATTATTAACCAACAAAAGATAGTATTGAAAATCAATGTTCTTTTTCTTCTAGTAATGTTTATAATCACAATTAATTTTTTCCCTAATCCTTCCAGTCTAATAAAGATATCAAATCCTTTGGTTGGCATGCCATATCAAAGAAACTATGATGTAGTAATTCTTCAGTCGAAGCTCTGTAACGAACATCAACACATAAACACACACTTAAAAATCTTTTAATTTCTAAAGATAAATGTTCAGGATGTTTTAATTTTGGTGTACCATTCGTAGCGATTAAATATAAAGCTTTTAACGGATCTTCATTTAAATATGGTGGTTCACCTTCTAACATTTCAATGGTCATAATACCCAGTGACCAAACATCAACTTTTTCATCATATTCACGTTGTTTAACCACTTCTGGTGCCATCCAATATGGCGTACCTACCATAGTGGCTCTTTTACTTCTTTGATCAGTTAATTTAGCACAGAATCCAAAATCAGTAATTTTAACATGTGCATTATGATCTAATAATACATTATCAGACTTAATATCTCTATGAATAATATGTTTATCATGTAAAAATTTCAAACCTTGACAAGTTTCACGAACAATATAAGCAATTTGTGGTTCAGTTAATGGTGAATGCATACTACCATTAGTAGGTGAATTTTCAATAATATCAGTTAATGAACCACCTTCCATATATTCCATAACGACCCATAAATCATCTTCTGTCTTTAAATAAGCCTCTAAGAAATTAACAATATTTTTATTACGTGAATCTTTCATAACTAAAATTTCATTGACAATTAATTCTTTACGTGGTTGCTTTGAAAGAATCATTTGTTTAATGGCCACTTTATCACCAATATTCATTACTAAACCTTCTTCTGGTGATGCAGGTGGGATAGCTGTTCTTTCAGCTAAATATACTGAACCAGATGCACCTTGACCAGCTTTTTCAATCATTCTGAAAAATGGTGTTGGATCAGAATTTATTGTTACAACACTTAATTTACTCATTATTTCAGCATTTGACATTTGTGGTTTAGATGTTTTCTTTTTTGTTACACCAACATCCTTCTTAGGTTCTGAAGAAGGTTGTTGTTTTTGAATATGTTGTTGTTGTTGTTGTTGAACATGTTGTACTTGTTGCTTTTGTGTGTAAAGTTTTTGTTGCTGTTGTTGTTGATGTTGGATTGGTGGTGGGGGTGCTTGGCGTTGTTGTGAATGTGGTTGAACTTGAATTGGTGATGTTGATGTTGAAGATGGAGGAGTTGGAGTTGGTTTCTTTGGAGCTTGTCTTAATGGTTGGAATTTATTTGTTGCTTGTGGACTTGTATCACGTTTCATGGCCAAAGTGGCAGCAGCAAGACCTAATTTGGAATTAACTTGATTATTATTAGTTTGTTTATCAGAAATTGGTGGTCTTGGTGCAGCACGTTGCGGTTGTAATTGTGGATAATCCTTATTATTTAATTGACTTAATGATGACACCTTGGTATGTTCATTTACTTCATTATTATGGGTTCTATATGGATTATAATCAGAATTGTTATTATTGCTACTATTATTAGAATATATTTTATTATGATCATCATTTTGTGATCTATTACTATTAATTGGAGATGAAGATTGTGAATGTGATTGTTGTTGTTGTAATCTTTGTTGTTGCTGTTGTTGTAATTGTTGGAAAGGAGATTGACGTAATTGTGAACGTTGTGGTATATTTGTTGTTGGTGAATTTCTTGTAGAATTAGAATATAAATTTTGTTGTTGTGACTTAATATATTGTTGTTGAATATTGTTTGTTTTAACATTTAAATTTGGTGGCATTGGTGCTTGTCTTTGTGGGATTAAATCTTTTTTATTATATTGTTTAGTATTGTTTAATGAAGTAGAAGATGAATTTGAAGAAGATGAAATCATTCTAGAATCATTACTTGTACCTGTGACATTTCTTTTGTTATTGCTATTATTATTAGGATTGTTAGTGTCTATACCATTATATTCTTGATAAAATTGTAATACTTGAATAACAGCAGCAGAATCATTATTCCAATCTTCACCAGTAATTCTAGAATGTTTCAATAGTTTATCCCAATTAGTGGGCATGCCTACAAAACTACCAGTTTCTGGATCAAAACCTACATGAACTTTATGTGTAAAATTTGTTGGTGAAGAGACACCACTCAATAAAGGACATTTTGCAAAAACGGAATCTAACCAATTATTTAATTCTCTTTCAGTCTTTGTAGCAATATAAATTGATTTCTTAGATGATGAATCACTATTAGAACTATTATTACTGTTATTAGAATTACCACTAAGCATGGAGTTTCTATCATTAGAACGAACCAATTCGAAACAATATTGTTTAATTTGATTTCTACTAACACTAACCACACTAGTTAATGGTATTGATATAATTGGATCATCTAGATTTTTATCATTTTTGTATAAAGTTAAATATGAATCATTTAATACCATGAATCTTTTTTGCCAAATAAATGAAAAGACACCATCATCCTTATATGATATCCAACCAGTAATTCTCTTCATTTGTTGTATATGTGGATTAGACGGTATGTTTCTCTTGGGCATATAAATATTATTTGTAGTATTGTTATGACTGTTATTGTTATTGTTATTGTTATTGCTATTTTTAGATGAGTGTAAATCCAATTGACTCATGTATTGTGTTATTGGTTGTGTTTGATTGTATGCTATATTTGAATTATTTGATTTATTTACAGGTGGTCTTGGTGCAGGACCAATATTTGAAAAATCATTATCTGACATATTATTCGCGGCAGCTGATAATGACATATTTATTGTTTACGTTATTTATTTTGTTGAATTATTTATTTGTTTATAAATTGAGGTATCTAAATTATCTAAGTATACTTGTACGAACAGAGCGTGGGAAGGGGGGTATATACAAATACAATAGCAACACAAACGTTATTTTAAATTGTTCTTGGTGCTTATCGAATTTAAAATTAGCGAAATTTTCGAAAACAGCAAAAAAATATTTTTTTTCGTTCGAGAAACAGCACGTGAGGCGGGGCCCGCTGTCCCGATGCGGAAAGAGCTGCGTTTTCGCGTTCCTGCCGTTTTGGGAAGTGCAAATCGGCGGGTTTTCCCGAAACGGAAATGTTTTTGTTCTCCCGCAGCGCTTCTCGAAGGTGCTGTAAACTCCGAATATTTATTCTTGTTGTATTGTTTGTTGTTTGTTTCTTTGATTAAAACATATCGTCTAATTTAGTAGATGAGTTTCTCTTACCCTTGGATAGCCAGTAATCCCTTCTTGTTTGTGAATCAACGGTAGTCTTGCGTAAATTGTTATTACTACTACTACTAGTGTTACTTCTCTTTAGTGGTTCCACACTGGTGGGGACACTGGAATTTTCACGTGTACCTGCATTAGATGTTTGTGCAGATGACGAAACAGAATCAGGTTCAATATTTATTATTAAACCAGTATCATCAACATCACTTTGGTCAGATTCATTATCTAGTCCCATGAATGTATCCACAGTCTTTTTATTCTTCTTCTTCTTTAAAATTTTCTTTTCTTGTTCCTTAGCTAATTTAGAGTCAATTTTCTTTATATCTCTTAAAGTTTTCTTCTTAATCAAATTAATGGCATTTTCTCTCTTTAATTTTTTCTTCTTTCTCTTTTCCTCCTTAATTATTGTCTTATCCACTTTAAATATTTCTGTATCATCATGACCACCAGTTAATAATTCATCATCACTGGGATCTAAGAATGTATTTTCTACCATAATACGTTTTCTTTTCAAATGAAATCTTTCATTCTCTACAATGGCTCTATTTGATACCAATGATCTTTCATCTTTAAATTCTCTTATTCCACCTTTATATTTAATGACATTACCCAATATACTTTTACCAACACGATCTCTAAAGGTACATTGATTTAATTCAAAACATTTATTTGTTAATAATTCAAATGCACCAGCAAAACCTTTCCTAATGGTACCTAAATTAAATGAACTTCTACTTATATTATTAGATTTATCCTTTGGATCTTGAATAGCTAAAAAAAATGAACCATTTCTAGATGGTAATAATGCCTTCCAATGTGATTTAGGTAAATAAATTGGTTGATTTGTATCATTATTAAAACTTAATGCAATTTGATCATATGCAAAATTTTTACCATATAATTCAAAAAATTCAATTAATAGTACACCTAAATTATCTAGGGGATCAATTTCATTACAAATTATCTTTGGATGTAATTTTAAAAATGAATAAACCATACAAATTGTGGAGAACCCACCAAGACCACCATTATGTACATCATTTAATCTTCTATTGGATAAGAATTGTTTTATGATTAAAACTAATTCTCTTAACCCAGGTGTTGTATCTAACCAATCTCTAATTAATTTTGCTGCATCTAATCCATTTGTTCTTTCAAATGAAATATCAATATTTAAATTTGAATTAATATCTAAAAATTTAATAATTGGTACTCTTGTATGTGCGATAACTTCAATATTTGTGGCAATACCTTGATGTTTCAAATGACGTGCTAAATCATATAAATATTGTCTATTTTCTTTATCACCATTAACACTTATCACTGAACAATCGATATCGGAACCAGGTAAATATAAATCTGTAGCAAATGAACCGAAAACATGTAATTCACTATCTGACCAAATACTCTTTACACATTTTCTCAATTTGGTAATTGTTTCATTACGTAAAACAATTTCATTTTCACTTGGTGAAATATATTTAATAAAATCTTTAATTTCTTTAGTTAACCAATCAATAACATGAATTTCCTTAGAGTGATCATTATTTAATATCCATGGGAATTGACTATTTGAAATCGAATGATGTAATTCAGTTTTTGTATCATATTGTTTTGATATATTGTCAATATCATCAATATCAGATTGATTATCTTCGTTATACTCTAAATTTTCATCACTAGATTCATCTGAAAATGCAATAAATTCTTCATTTTTACTCATAGCATCATTCAAGTCATCGATTTTATTAAATTTATTAATGTTGTGTTTGGAAGAAGTATCGACATCGATTTGTTCTACTTCTAGGGACAATAAATTGTCATAAGATGCGTCCAAATGAATATCATCATTGAAGCTTTCCAAATCTTTCATCTTGTTAACAATAAATTAATTAATTCTTATTGTCTTTTTGAAGCAGAGCATTCAAATTTTCAATTTTTCATATTTTCATTTTCCACTTTTTTTTTAAATTTATCTATAAATTAAAAATATGATTGTCATAGTAAAACATTTAATATAAATTGATTATAAACAATTATATATACATGAAATATATTATATAAAAAAGGATATAAACTAGTAGAGTACAATTACAGAATGTGTATTATTATAAATTATTGACAATGTCATCAGTGGATAGTGGTTTATTATTGTTCTTATGGAATTTCTTTTTTTTTTTTTCTCTCAATCTATGTAATTTCATTGATAAAATAAGGTAAAAAAAAAAAACTTATAATAATGCCATAATAGCAACCATAGCCATACCTAACATTGGGGTATTTTGAATAGCGATATTTTCCACAAAAGCAGCCACTGAAGCAGTTGGTGGACAACTTGTAATAGTGGTTGTTTCAGTATCTAAATTAACTGCAGTGGCAGTTTCCAATTTAGTCACAACATCATTATTTTTCTTACTAGAAGATGATATTTTTGATACAGATGGTGCAGCAGTAGTGGTGATTTTTTTGGAAGATTTAGTGGTGGTAATGTATGGAGTGGAAGTAGATGTTACGGTAGCCACAACAGATTTAGTGACTTCTGGTGTGACTGTAACGTCTACATAAGTGATATCGTCAGAAGTGGTAGCGGCAAAAGCGGTGTTTACAAAAATGGCAGTTAATAAATATTTGAATTGCATCTTCAAAAAATTGTTATTGTTGTTATTGATATTGATATTTTCTTGAAATGAATGTAAAATTAGTTGGAAATAAAATTAATTAGTAATAAAAGGAATGACTAAGTTAAATAATAATGTTAAGGAAGGACTTTAGTTAGTTGTAAAACGTTTGTTTTATAGTTGTAAATAACAAAAATTGAAAGGGTAAATGGAAATGGAAATTATCAATTAGAAATCTTGAAAATATGCTTCAATACAGTTTCAATTTATATCATTTGAAAATAATTTAATATTGACCTCAATAGTTGTTGTGTTGTTTAATCCGGTGTGGTGCCCAACATGTCTAGATCATTGATCGCAGTATACTCAATACAGTAATTCGAATCAATATTCAATTTGTACAATTCGTGATTGACAATCACGAATTGTCTCATTTAAATTTCAATTTTTTTTTTTTTTAAATTTCAATTTTATTTCGTGAATTGACACGAATAATCGAGTAATGTTATATGGTAGTGAGTAAGTGGTAACCAGGTGGTAACCAGGTGGTCTGCGTTGTGCGTATTAGTATGTGAGGGGAAACGATTCTGTATGTATTCCTATCTGTCACGTTTTGCAAGTTTTTTTACTGTGGGATGTTGAATATTCTTCTCTGTAATAACGAACGTTTCTGACGCGTCACGAAATGTAATTGTAATATATCTCTTGTTATTTTGAAAGGAACGATGTATGTTCTTTTATGGTGCGGATACCTCCTTTTAATGTGCAAGAACGTTTCTTCCATACTCCCCCCCCCCTTTAATAATTACTGTAAAAAGAAAAGAGATGATATGATTTGCAACTGTTATTATTTTTATTACCGTTACGTTGAATGAATTACAAGTTGTTGAGGGTATTAGACATTCTCCGTCACCCAGACAAGAAATGTTTTGGCTTAGAAGTCCACAGGGCTGTCTTACCTACTGAGAGTATTGTAATTATTCTTGTACTATATCCTTTCTATTCAAAACATGAATCACATTTGCTTGAATGCTTGTTTGTATAGTTGGAATAACAGTTTTTTTCCAAGGGAAGTATATAAATTTATAGTGCGGTGTACGGGTGTGCAGTCACACATTAGTTTTTGCAAAATTTGTATTTTGTTTTTGAAAAAGAGCAGTGTGTTTCCCAAACGGGCCACTTCCGTTTTGGGACACGCGTATTTCCATTTTTCTTCCTTCCAGACGACTCTCGCAAAAACAGACTCGCAAATTTTCCAATTCCCAATTCGCAATTTTCCAATTTCTCAATTTACAATAATTTAAATTTCAATTATAATTAAAGATTAATTAAATTTCAATCTCAAATAACAACTAAGTAAAATCAATATTAAAAATGCCAGGTGTTTCCGTTAGGTATGTTGCATTAATTGTTAATTAATTAATTTATTTAATATCAATTAGTAAGTCAATAAGCGGTCACTGTATTAGTGTTCCAATGTTTATTCGATTGCTAATTTTGATTTTTATAAAATGACAATTTTTACTAACAATTAATTTTAATTAATTAATTGATTATGAAATGCTTACATCCGTTATTTATTCTTGTCGTATTATTATTTGGGTGGGGTTTACGTTTATTTCATTTATTTTTTTCTATTATGATCGTCCAGTATTGAATTTATTATAAGAATGGTTTCACATTTTTGTTTTCATTCTGGATTGATTCGTAAAGAGAAAAAGAATATTGATTTTAAATTAAACTATTCCAAATTTTAATCGATGAGAATACTATAATTGTTGTAATTTTTTTTCAATAATTATTATAATTATATTTTTTTTTTTTTTCAAATAGAGACGTTGCTGCTCAAGATTTCATTAATGCTTACGCTTCTTTCTTACAAAGACAAGGTAAATTAGAAGTTCCAGGTTACGTCGATATTGTTAAGACTTCCGCTGGTAATGAAATGCCACCACAAGATTCTGAAGGTTGGTTCTATAAGAGAGCTGCCTCCGTTGCTAGACATATTTACTTAAGAAAGCAAGTCGGTGTTGGTAAATTAAACAAATTATACGGTAATGCTAAATCTAGAGGTTGTAGACCATCTAAGCATGTTGATGCTTCTGGTTCTGTTAACAGAAAGGTTTTACAAGCTTTAGAAAAGATTGGTGTTGTTGAAATTTCACCAAAGGGTGGTAGAAGAATCTCTGAAAATGGTCAAAGAGATTTAGATCGTATTGCCGCTCAAACTTTAGAAGATGATGAATAATTTATTTAATTATTTTAAATTTAAAAAAAAAAATATAAAATAAATTTTTCTCTTAATATTAATTAATTTAACTTTAAATATTATATAATTATAATAACATTTTCATTTTAAAATTATCATTGCATTTTTAATAATTTTGTATATTTAAGATAGATAAATTTTATATCTATTAAAGATATCTATTTAAGATATCTTTTTTGAATTTATTTTATTATTACACAATGTTATATTTTATAATTTTGTTTATTGGTCTCTTGCTATAAACTTTTCATACAAACAAACAAACAAACGAAAATTGAATATTGTTACAATTATTACACTTATTTAATTTTGTAATTATATATTTTCAAAAATGGATGAAAATGTAATTAAATTTCATGTAATGGATTATATTCTAATGCAGTAAAATATTTTTCATCATCATCATCATCATCATTTAAATCATCATCATTTTCAATATCATTATCATTATCTGAATTATTTATTAATTTTAAATCTTGATCATAACAATTATTAATAACTAAATCTAATATAATTTGATTTAAAGTATCCCGTACTAAATCAAAATTAAAGCAATTAATTTATTAATATCAGATTGATTAACTTGTCTTTCATTAATTAAATCATTTTTATTACCAATTAAATAAATTCTCTTTTTATTTAATTTTTGAAATTTGATTAACCAAATATTAATACAATTAATAAATGAAATATAATTTGTTAAATCAAACATAATTATAATACCATGACAATTATTAATTAATTGTTGTATTAATTTTAAATTTTGATATTCTGATTTACCAGCAGAATCACAAA
>JAJLYE010000070.1:27247-44383 GCA_030571715.1 Grigorovia jiainica (nom. inval.) | reverse complement strand
TTTTTAAATGCCACATAGTTAATTTATAATTATCTTCAGTGACGACGACAAATTCTTCTACGATGATATCTAATTTATTAAAATAATAAGATAAAGATGGTATTAAAATATCATTTGATTTATTATTATTATTCTTGGATAGATCATTATCTATATGACTTATAATGTTATTATTATTATTATTATTATTATTATTATTATTATTTTTGTGATCATTTTTTTCAAAATTATTATCAATCATTAAGTTTGATATTGTAAAATATTCTTGTAATAAGTAATTCATATAACCGAAAAACATTATAATACACATTCCTGTGTTTAATAATATGAATGCAATTATTCTTTGTACATATTTTTTAGACTGTTTATTATTATTGCTATTAGCAATAAATGTTTGTGATTTTAAAATTTCGGACATTTTAGTGACAATAAGTAACTTGAATTAAAAGTATTCCTTTAAAGTTAATTTACTAGATAAAATATAATAAAATTAACGAAAGTAATTCAATTTCAAGATACCAGATCTAACAAAATTCAACAATTTGTACAGAGCAAATACCGACCAGTACAAAATGCACAGAATAAAAGTAAAAATATACACATATATAATATTTTACAATTAAATTAAACGAGAAAATCCATTCCAATTAAAAAAGAAAAATAATTTGTGTCATTTTTCATCTGTTATTGAATTAAATTAATTACGGATTTATCATAATGTAATAAAATTAATATATGGGATGTTTATTTATCGAAGGTGCATGTGGGGGGATGATATGTCGTTTAATATATTTAATTTAAATTAAACGAATTTGAATCATTTTGTTCTCGATTAATTAATTAAACGAGTTTAGTTTATTGTATTTCCGTGAAATGAAAAATGAAAATGCAAATGCAAAAAAAAAATGAAAAAACCAAAAAATTTCAGCCACACATTTTGCAAACATTTTTTTTGAAACAAGAAAAAAATTTATTCGGCACGTGGTCGCGTGTTCGATTCCCTGCCGAGTCGTTTGTTTTTGTTTTTCTTTTGAAATCAACCAATTAGAAAAAAAGTGTAATTTATTGTCTCTCCAATTTTTTACTAAAAAAATTAACAAACAGAAAAATTAAAAACTTTAATTGTTATCAACGGTTTTTAATCCCTATATTTTAATTAATTTATATTATTAAGTTATTTTTTTGGATTCATTTGTTTCGTTTGTTTGTTTGTTTGCTTTATACAATTCGTAATTTTTATTCTAAGTTTGTATTTAATTAATATTACTTACTACTATTACTACCACTAATAATAATAATATTTTGTATTGTAATTTAATACAATTTCATTTTATAGATTTGATCTCATTGTATAAAAATAAATAATAACAAAACGATCACTTTTCTGGGTTTTATTTGTCTTTTAATTGTAAATATAAAATTATGACAATAACTCCTTTCGATTATAAAGAGGAAGTTTCAGATTTTAACAATTTAAACAATAACAATAACAACAATAACAATACTGATAACGACAATTGGAATTTATTATCTCAATTAAGTTCAATGTCTTCACCAATTTTAACAACTAATAATTTAAATTTATCTAATAATAATAACAACAACAACAACAACAACATGACAAATAATATTATAGATAATGAATTACAATCAATTGTATCTTCTTTAAATGCTCTTAATAATAATTCTCCTGTTAATAATATGTCTAACAATAACAATAACAATAACAACACTAATAAACAAAAATTAGGTGGTTATAGAAGATCAAGTTTTAATTCAAATAGTGATATCGAATCTGATATTATGTTTAATGATTATTTAGAATCAACAAGTAATAATAATAACTTCAATAATATTAATAATAAAAAACCAATGACTTATTCTGTTGGTACTGCACCACCTTATGTCTCAAATTATACTCTAAATAATAATAATATTAATAATAATAACAATCTCAATAACAATACCAACAATAATAATAATAGCTTAGATTCAAGTTTTAAATTAATGAAGGACAAATTAAATATGTTCTCATCTGCAAACAATATTCAAAATAATAATAAAAACAACAACAATAATAATAATAATTATGCTCATACTATTCAAAATGTTATTATGAATAATAACAATAATAATAATAATAATAATGGTATCGATGGTTCCAATATTTTATCAAATGGTGGAACCACTAGTTTTTTCGAAAAATTTGGTAAATCAATTATTGAAGGTACTAAAGAAATTGAAAAAAATAATTCAAATTTTATTCAATATAATAATAATACTTTGAATAATAAATTAAATAAAAATAATATTTCATCTTCATTCGAATCTTCTTCTTCATCATCTTCTTCTAATGATTCATCTAATTTAAATGATCCAAATAATACTACTACTAATAATATTAATACTACTAATAATATTAATACTAACATTAATACGAACACTAATAATAATAATAACACCAGTATTAATAACAACGATAACAATAAACAAAATAATGTTTGGAATGTCGCTGGTACTCCATCTTTCCAACCGGAAAATAATATGCTCCCCTATCAACAAGATCAACAAGTTGAACAAGATCAACAATTTGGTCCAATGTTATTATCAAATAATAGACAATATTATTTTAATCAACCAATTTTTAATAATACTTATCCATATGGTAATTTTCAACAACATTTTCCATTTATTCCAAATAATAAATTCTTACCACAAATGTTTTATCCATTAAATAATACAAATAATAATGATTATATTAATAATAATAATAATACTATTCAAGAAAATTATAATAATAATAATATCAATATGGATAATTTAATTTTACCAAATAATTTCCCTGTAAATAATAATACTAACAACAACAACAACAACGACAACAACAACAACAACAACAACAACAACAACAATAATAATACTATTCAAAAAAATCATGTAAATAAGCATAATGATAAAAATATTAATATTAATAATGAAAATAGTAATAATAACATTATTTCAAATCCATATTTAGCATCAAATAATAAGAATAATAAGAATAATAAGAATAATAACACCAATAATAACAATTCCAATTTTTTTAACCCTATCACAAATAATGTTGTTCTTCAAAATATTGGTAATACTGATGTTAATACTAATAACATAAATCATAAACATATTTTAATTAATTCAAAGAATCATACAAATGATTTTATTATTGAAAATAGTATACATTCAATTGAAAAAAAGAGAAATGGTATTAACAATAATAACAATAATAACAACAATAATAATAACAACAATAATAACAACAACAATAATAATAATATCGGTGGTAATAACTTCCATAGATCTCCATTATTAGAAGAAATTAGAAATAATAATAATGATAATCAATATAAATTAATTGATATTGTAAATCATGTTTTAGAATTTTGTAAAGATCAATATGGTTCCAGATTTGTTCAAAAGGAATTATCTTCAGCATCAGATTCAGATAAAGAAATTATATTTAATGAAATTAAAAATAATATAATTGAATTATCAAATGATGTTTTCGGTAATTATGTTATTCAAAAATTTTTCGAATTTGGTACTAAAAATCAAATTAATTTCCTTGTGGATATTTTTACTGGTAAAATTAAAGAATTATCAATGCAAATGTATGCTTGTCGTGTTATTCAAAAGGCATTAGAATTTATTGAACCAAAACAAAGATATATTTTCGTTATTGAATTACAAAATAATGTTTTAAAAATGATTAAAGATCAAAATGGTAATCATGTTATTCAAAAAGCAATTGAAAAAATTGAATTGGAAAAGATACCATTCATTTTAAATTCATTAATTGGTCATATTTATAATTTATCAACACATTCTTATGGTTGTCGTGTTATACAAAGATTATTAGAATTTGGTTCCATAAATGATAAGACAAAAATTTTATTAGAATTAGTAGATCATATACCATTTTTAATTCAAGATCAATATGGTAATTATGTCATTCAACATATTTTACAAACTGGTTCAAATGATTTAAATTGTTTACCAATGTTAGAATTTAAACAAAAAATTATTAATATTGTATCGAAAAATGTTGTTGATTTCTCAAAACATAAATTTGCATCAAATGTTGTGGAAAAGGCAATTCTTTTCGGTACTTTTGATCAAAAAGAATTAATAATCTCTTATATTTTACCCAAAGATAAAGATCATGCTTATAATTTAGAAGATAATGCACCATTAATTTTAATGATGAAAGATCAATTTGCAAATTATGTGGTACAAAAATTAGTTAATATATCTGAAGGTGAAGAGAAAAAATTAATTGTTATTGCCATTAGATCTTATTTGGATAGATTAAATCAATCTAATAATCCTGGTAGTAGACATTTGGCTAGTGTGGAAAAATTAGCCACTTTAGTTGATACTGTTAAGATTTAAATGTAATATATTTCCTTATAATAATTAATTCAAATCAATATGTATAATATTATCTAACATGTATATTATATATATATCTATATGTAAATTGATAATTCGTAGATTTTTTCTCTCTGTTTTATTCTTAAATTGTGATCGTTTTATTTTTATCTTGCCAATATTTGCAATCGAATATATTTTTTATATATTTTACGTATATATAATCTTATTTATATCGTCATTAACCAATTAGGGCATATGTAAATGTCCAAGTCATAATAAAATTCAATAAATGTCTCATCAAATTCTCAAATATCAAATCATTCCAAAGATTAATATAATATTTACTTGGTTGTAATTGACAAATCCATAAAATGTACAATAAAATACAAATAATGTACACTATAATAAAATTTGCAAATCCATATAATGATTCTAATTGTAATATACCTGTAATTAACCCAGTGGCTAAACTAATTTTATCCATTAATTGTATAAATTTGTTCTTATTATAAACCACATTCACAGAATGTAATAATTGATTGTCTTTAGTGTCTACAGGTTTAGCTTGATTCATATTTTAATATTTTGATATTTTTATTTGTTAGGGTATATGATTCTCTCTGAAGTTTTGCTATATTCAAAATTTAGAGTCAACTGTAGTCAAAAACTGTTATAGAGGATAAGAATGTAATATTGTTGGTATTATTTGGGCAGGGAATATTTTTATCGCAGTAGTAACTTCTATATTATCAAATACAAGTTAAACAGTAAACTTAATTTTTCAAAACCTCCGTCCGGGCAACTTTAACATTTTTTAATTTTTTTTTTTTTTCAATTTTTGAAGCTCATCGCTCGAAATTTATTAATAATCATTTCTGGTTTGTAATCTCCATAACGCAGATCAAATACACCAATAAACAAGTGAAATATGGCTTCTCAATTAGAAGAATTAGTTGAATTCTTACATTCATCTCAACCAGCTGCTAGACAAATTGCTTTAGACAATTTAGTTGGTTTCAGTACTGGTCCAAACAGTTACATCTTCAAATTAAATAATTTAACTCCAATTAAAGATTTAATGAATTTAAGTAAAGAAAAATCAAAATTAATTATGCAACAATCTATCACTATCTTAGCCAATTTATGTGCTGATGTACAAGTTAGAAAATTTATTAGTGAAGATGCTGAATTTTTAAGATATTTAGCCTCTAAGATTTGTGACGTTACTAATACCTGTGCTGATATTATGTGTATTCTTTTATGTAATTTATCCAAGGAAGATAGTATTGTTAAAATTTTTGATATGACTAGAGAAATTGATGAATCTAAAAAGGATAAAGAAAATGGTGTCTTCGGTAGTGATAAATTAATGGATTGTTTAATGGATTGTTTCGTTAAAGGTTATGATAGAAAATTAAATGAATATGCTAATTTCGATTATTTATCTTATTTCTTCGCTGATATTGCTAGATTTAAACGTGGTAGAACTTACTTTATTGAAGAACAAGAATATGATAATGTTGTTCCAATCTCTAAATTGTTAGTGTTTACTGAAAAATATGATGCCAAGACTAGAAGAGAAGGTGTTGCATCCACTATTAAAAACTCTCTTTTCGATTCTGAAGCTCATGAAAGATTATTAACTGATGAAAATATTAATATCTTACCATATATTCTTTTACCAATTACTGATGCTAAGGACTCTGAAATCGATGAAGAAGATATGTTCAATTTACCAGATGAATTACAATTATTACCAGAAGATAAAAAGAGAGACCCACTCCCTGCTATTATTTGTGTTCATTTAGAGAGTATCTTGTTATTATGTACCACTAAAGCTGCTAGAGAATATATGAGAAGTAAATCCGTGTATCCATTAGTCAGAGAATTACATAAGAATGTTGAAAATGAAGATATTGGGGAATTATGTTACAGAATTGTTAATATGTTAATGAGAGGTGATCCAAATGCTGGTCCAGTTGAAGAAATGCCAGTTAAGAACGCTGAAAGTGAATCTGATTCTGATGATTCTGATGATGATGAAATGATGGTGGTAGTTGATTAATTAAAATGATAAAGCTTCCATTAGTAATGTAATTAGTATCATTAGTATTGTTATTTTATCTTTTTTATGTATATTATTAATATTTATTTTATATACTCATTATAAAATTTGCAATTAAGTGTATTACACTTTATAAATTACACTTCTTATAAATTTAAAATTATAAACATTCTTAACTTCGAACATTTTGTTTTTTCTTGTTTTTTAATATATACTGTCATCTTGAAATTTCAAACATAATGTCATTTATTGAATACTCTCTTGTTAGCTAATGTTACCGATGATTCAAACAGATGTATGAATTATTTTTTCAACTCCATATATTCATTGTCCACTTTTCTACAAAGTTTTTTAACTATAGAAAACATAAGTTTCTTATTTTCTGCACCTGGAAATTTTTTTCTGATAGATTTACCAAATTCTTTAACATTAACTTTACCAGATCCAATTGCATTGATAATGTCTTGTTCCGTTATTAATGGGATTATAGTATTACTGCCATTGTCTTCTAATTTTATCTTTTTATTATTTGGTTCTTCTTCTGTCTTGATAACTGGAGTTGGGGAATTATTTTGTTCATCTTGAGATTTTTGTTCCACTTCACGTGAGCGTTTAAGTGAACTTTCTGGATTCCATTCACCTTGTGGGAAGTTACTCAATATGTTTTTATCAGCTTTCAATATAACAACACAATCTTTAATACTCTTTACTTTAATATTTAGATCTAACTTTAATGACATAGAGTTTTCTTTCTTAACAGGACTATTACTAACAGAATTCTTGGTGGGTGATTTAGTCTTATCTTTATCTTTATCTTCTTTCTTTTCTTCATCTTCATTTTCCATATCTGATTCTGATAAATATGGATTTATTTCATCGTCATCGTCAGAGTATAAAGCGGCAAGTTCAGTTTTCTGTAAAGCTTTTTTAATTCTTTCACCTTCCACATCAATTTTTTTATCATTAAATAAATCATCTTCTTCATCATCTGGGATCTCTTCATCATCACGAAGACCCATAGCATTAGCTTGTAACATTTCCTTCTTGATACGTTGTTCAGATTCTTTATTTTCTTGTTCATTACCATCAATAATTGGTGCTTCTTCATCATCAGCAAATTCTTCATCGAAATCCAATTCAATTTCAGAATTATCATTGTGTTCTTCTTCTTCATCTTCAACGTTTGGCATACTATGACTATTAGCTACAGATTGTAATTTTCTCTTTGTTCTATCGTACCTAGTGGTTGTAGTACCAATATCGTCTAAATGTTTCATTAACCAACGTGGAACTTCACCAGCTTTTTTATCCATTCTTTTTTCAGCTTCTTCAATTGTCAATGTAGCATATTTATTTCTTGCTGTAAATTTATAAACTTTATCAGCTGGAATCATTGTAAATGAACCATCATCCTCAACACAAAATAAAACGTATGAATCAGAATTACCAGCTTCGTAAGAACCAACCCAAGTATTATAACCATCATAATCTTCCATAACCCATGGATAAAATTCTTCGAATCTTAATTTTTTAGCGTTTTCATCCAAAACTTTTAATTGACGTGTCTTACGTCTCATATTATTTCTTCTAGCACGACCACCACCATCTGGTGCGATATCAGCAAATGGATCAGTAGTACCTAATTCATTTTCAAAATCATTACCTTCTTTACCATCATATTTAACCATACCAACTTTTTCTGGGTTTTCTGAAACACCAGCTTCTTCTAATTGCGTTACCATTGGAATTTTTGTTGTGATTTCTTGTTTAACGGGTTCTTCTTTCACTTCTGGTTTATTGATCCCTAATATTGGTACAGTTGGTTGCTTATTAATATGGTTTACATTATTAGTATTGTTAGAATTACCATTTGGTTGGCCATTATTTTCATTATTTTCTTGACTTTCCTTATATTTAGCAATTTCCTTTTGTCTTTCGACAATTTCAGCTCTTGTTAATTGAAATTGTAAATTTCTAGTATCTTTTCTATGTAATCTAATTGGTGGATGGAATGATTCTTCAAAATCAATTTTCTTCTTACTTTGAAATTTCAATAAATGTGTTCTCATATTTTCTAATTTTTCCTTAGTTGTGGCTCTTAGGGGAAATTCGTTATATTCGTCATTAACAGAATTGACACTTAGATCATTTTCATTCTTAATAGACACTTCATTTGGGTTGAATGAAGTTTGAGACTGCATATTACCATTTTCTAATATCTTCTTCTCCCTAGCAGCAATCATATCTGGATCCTCCTTTTTCACTCTAACAGCACCATCGGATCTTTGCTTAGACAACATTCTGGATTTTAAATAACCTCTTTTGAACTTATCACGTTTGATAAATGGTGATGCAGCACCACCACCACCACTTAATTGACTACGTCTAGAAGACATTATTTTAATTAATAGTCTATATTCCCTCCAATCGACAATTCACTTTAAACAAAAAAACTAGATATATATCTATATTAAAGCGGTTATGTGAAAAAAAGAAGCTTATTAATTGAATATGTTACTAATTTGTATTCGTTATAGTAGAAAGAATCAATTGCATTATTGAAATTTTAACCTTTTTCAAATTGAATTACCAAAAATGTGTTACCCGTGTTTCAACCCTAATATTTTCAGTTTTTCAAAACTTAAGTTAGGGCTCATACTTTAAACCCTAATTTAAGTTAAGTTGGGTTTCTTAGGGTTAATTTTTTGATTTTTTGAAAAATTAAACATTTATCAATTGTTTAAAATCAATTTCAATTATTATTAATAATAAATAACACTGTTTAGGTTTCTTTTTCTGTTATATTATATATTTATTGTAACAATTGAATAATATTATTTCCAATACTTACAGCTATAACTAGTATAATAATTACACGAAACAATTTACCTTTAAAAAAATATACTACACTGATTAGTTTTTATAATATAATTTGTGTAAAGAGATTTCATTAGCATTTATTTTTTGGTTGCTACCTAATTTGTTATAATATAAAGAAAGGGGTATACTGTAACATACTTACTAATTGAGTTAAATAATAATTACTACTAAAATTTCAAATCAGTGGTAATTGATAGATTCTCACCTCAATAATTTTACTAAGGAACAAAATAGATCAGAAATTAATAGATCAGGAAAATGAATTTATCAGCTGAATATTCAGAATTGCAGTGTGATGTTAAAGATTTCTTTAATGAAATTCATTTTCATCCAACTTTTAAAAATATTAGAGGTCCCACCCAAAGGGCTGAAATGGACATATTATTGAAAAGAATGACATTCAGTAATCTTTATTTTTTGGCATCTAAAAATGGTAAATATTTACCAAATTTATTTCCCGGCAAGGAAAAATATCCAATAACTTTAGATGAGGTGCGTACTTTCACTAATGAAACATTTAACGATTTTTATAAAATTAGTAATAATCACTTAGATAATAAGAGTGATGTCTTCAAACATCCAGGTAGAAATTGTGGTAGAAAATTTAAAGTTGGTGAACCATTATATAGATGTCAAGAATGTGGTTATGATGATACGTGTGTCTTGTGTATCCACTGTTTTAATCCAAAGGATCATGAAGGTCATCATATTTATACTGACATTTGTAATGATTACACAAGTGGTATCTGTGATTGTGGTGATAAAGAAGCTTTCTTAAAGGAATTAAATTGTAAGGCGAACGAAAAGACTAATAAAGATAGTAATGATGATATAGATATGGATAGAAAGTCCGAGGATGATGTGAGTAATGAAGATTTCGATCCAGTATCAATCAAAATTGTTTTGTCTGAATTATTTGATCATTTCCTTAATTTATTTAATCAAAATGTTGAACCTTTACCCACTCTCTCTAAAGATATCACCATGAAAATTAGAGAATATGCTCAAGCCGATGATCATGACAAAATTTATGATTTATTAAATAAATTAAATTATACTAATTCACCATTATCTGAAAACAACAAGGCAACACCAAAGGATTATACTGTTTTGATTTATAACGACGAATATCATAATTATTCACAGGCAACTATGGCATTGAGACAAGGGTCGCCAGATAATGTACACACTGACATATTGACATCTAGGGTTGATAGCGAGGGTAGGGCCATGTTAAAATGTAATGAAAGTGTTGATAATTTATTAGAAGGGTTTTTTGCTGTTCAGTCTAATGGATTAAGTGCTACTTTGACTTCGTGGAGTGAATATCTTCACCAAGAAGTCTGTAAATATGCTATTCAGTGGTGTAATCATTGTTTGAGTATCCCAAATAGTAATTTCCAAACTGCTTTCAGAGATATATTAGGTGAAGTTTTATGTGAAGAATTTAATGATAATATCACTTGGCGTAAAATTGAACCTGTAGTTAAAACGTATTTTAATAATAAATTTTCTCCTGATAATGACTATAATCATTTAGATTTATCTATTTTAAATGAAAAAAATCAAATTCCTATGGGTCGTCACAAACGTGTGGCATGTGATAGTTTAACAGAAATATCCAATGGGGTAAACAAACTCGATATAATAAAGGACAAAAAATATGTTAATTCAAGATTACAAATGATTCTTTTTTTCGATAATAGATACTGGAAAAAATTAAGAAAAACCGTTCAAAATTTGATTATTCCAACACTTGCATCATCATTGAAATATAAACCAATATTTTGTAGACAATTAGTAGAAATCTTTAATCATATTTTCAGATCAATTACATATATGGATCGAGAACCTCAATTGACAGCATTGAGAGAATGTATTGTACAATTATTTACTTGTCCAACAAATGCTTCTATGATTATTGATAGTGAAGAAGGTTACTATGTAGATATTATGTGGTCCATTATCGATACTTTTGTTGATTTTTGTAAATTTGAAGATGCTAATTTGATTTGGCAAAAAGTTCAAAAACTTAATCCAACCAAGAGTTACAATATGGCATTTAAGCAAGGTCTTTACATTGTTGAAACACTTTTGAGTAAAGCTGATAATGCTAATAAAATTATGCAACCTTCAGAATTTATATCCATCGTTACATTATGTAAGATATTTAATGGTGCTTGGAAAATTAAACGTAAGGAAGGGGAGCATGTCTTACATGAGGATCAAGATTTTATTCCATATTTAGAATACACAACATCCATTTATTCCATTCTTCATACTCTTCAAAATGGATTATTGAAGAGGAAATGTGATGTCAAGGTAATATTGAATGGTATAAAGTTATTGAATACATTACTAAGCAGAAAGACACCAACTTACAAATTAGTTAATGGTTCACAAGAAATCATTCAGTTTAAAGTCAGTAACGAAAGTGTTGCATACATGAATCCAATCCATACATTATTTTCATTATTAGTGGAGAAGGTACCCTTATCAGATGCTTATGAATCTATTGCATATTCTGATGCCACTTCACATCCATCAGAAATAATAAATACAGCAACTTCAGATTTTGATTTCTTAAAGGTTTCAGATCCATCATTAAGAGCAATCGTTATGTGTTCTCAAATTGATATTGGGTTTTGGGTTAGAAATGGTATGTCGGTCTTACATCAAGCAAATTATTACAAAAATAATCCAGAACTAAATTCATTCTCTAGAGATATTCATTTAAATCAATTATCCTTCCTTTGGGAATTAGATGATGCTAAAAGGGTAATTTACAATATGTTAGATAGATGGGAGTTATTAGATTGGTTTAATGGTGAAGTCAAATATGAAGAAACTATCTATGGTGATAAAATGGGCTTAATAATTCAACAATTTGTGACATTTGTTTATCAAGTTTTAACTGAGAGATTAGCCTTCCAAACATTTGATAGTTTGGAAGAGAAGAAAATTTATTATATTAAAAAATCTATCTCTTACAACTTATACACCAAACCTCTTTCATATTCCAACTTATTGAGAAATGTACCTGATTACTTGACTGATGACTCTAAAATTTTTGATGAAGCTTTGAGTGACGTATCTACTTTTGTGGAACCTAGGGGTTTAGCTGATAATGGTGTATTTAAATTAAAGGAGTCATATTATTCAAAGATTGATCCATTACGTTTACTTAACTTAGGTAATGATTTTGAAAGTAGTGCAGCAATTATCAGAACACATTTATCAAAGACAAAGAAGCAAGATATTAGTAAAATAATTATAAAACCTGATCTTATTTCACCAAAGAATATTGATCCAAGTGCTAAACAATTAGGTTCTTTTACACGTAATCCAATTTTTGTTAAGATTATTTATAAATTGTTACAAATTTCTTTAGATACTGAAGATAGTACTTACTTAAATGAATTATTGCATTTAATTCATGGTATTTTCAAAGATGATGAATTAGTAAATGGTAAGAGTTCCATTCCTGAAGCTTATATTGATTTACCAATTTGTAATTTACTTTTATCTATTATTAATAGTAAGAGTAGTGTTTTCACTGAAGCTATTACCACTAAAGCTGATTATTTATTAGAAAAAATGATTATTAAGAGATCTAAGGATGTTTTTGAATCATTAAATGTGAGTTTTGGTGTTGAATGTGTTGAATCATATAAGACTAGAAAATTAGATCAAGGTATTAATTTAGAGGAAAGTGAAAAAGAAAGAAAGAGAAGATTAGCTAAGGAACATCAAGCTAGAATGTTAGCTAAATTTAATAAAGTTCAAAAGAAATTTATCAAAGAAAATGAAACTGTATTTGATGATATTGATGAAAAAATTGATGAAGATGGTGATGTTGATATGTTAAAAAATGAGAAAATAGCAGCTGGTGAAGAATTTAGTTGTTCATTATGCCAAGATGATACATATCAAGATTTATTTGTTATTCCCGGTTATCATGAACATACACCAGTCTTTAGAGAAGGTTCAATTTTAAACGTTACTAAATTTACTGCTAATTGGGGTGCTTTTACCAATGATAACGAAAATCCAACTATTTGTGACGATGCAACACGTAGAAGTTTAAGACTTGATTGTAAAGAGAATGGTAATAAAGTATTTGTTTCTTGTAACCATCATATTCATTATAATTGTTTTAGACGCTATGTTCAAAAAAAAAGATTTTCAGTATATGGATTCATTTGTCCCTTATGTCAAACATATTCTAATTGTGTTTTACCTATTCAAAAATGTTATAATATTGGTAATGATATTACAAATGGTAATAATGAGAATGAAACAATTTTACCAGCAACTGATCAATTTACCATTGATAATGTATTAAAGGATAATATTAATATTGATATATTATTTGAAAAATTAGTTCCTGATAGTACAAATAAAGTGACAAATTTACGTGGATTATTTGATCAAATATTAAAGGATTATAATTATTTTGATGCATTTTTAAAGAAGGCACAATTATTTCAAACTCGTGATACTACATATATTTTTGCCAATCATTGGACTAATACAATATCAATGCTTGAAATAACATCACGTTTAGAGTCAAATACTGAACAAAATTTTTTAATTGGTAAAGAACAAAAATTTAAGACATTAAGAAATGTATTTATATCATTATTATTATTTGCCAAAGAATATGGTTATTCATCATATATGAATCAAATTTATTGTAATTATGGTATTTTCAAAATGATTCAAGTTCAAATTTTCCAATTTATCTTAAAGGAATTTTTTTTCAATAAGAGAACATCATTAGAGAATGTTATTAGTGAAGCTGTATATTATTTTACACAAAGATTTATCAATGATTTTGTTAATGATATTAAAGTTGATAAAATTACTGAAATGTATAATGAAGCCATGACAATTGGTCCATTATTAACTCCAACTGATGATTTATTATTACAATTTCAAAAATTATTAGAGAAACCAAGAATTGAACTTGATTCATTAGATGATGACACAAAATTAAAATTAAATCAATTATTATTGACAAGTTTAATGAAGAATATGTTACCTATTTTAAGAAGAACTTTAATTATGTTAAAAGTTATTAGTAATACTATGAATGATAGTGAAACTAGTGAATTTATAATTGATGGTGTTGATATGAATAAAGCATTAAATATTGATGAAATATGTGAACCAGAAGATAATAATGGTATGTTACAATATATTAATTTTATTATTAATAAGATAACACCATTTAGTACATTAATTGAATTATATGAATCATTTAATTCAATTGAACAACCAAATTCAAAAATATTTAATCTTTTCCCCGAGAAAACCAATTGTTATGAAACTTGTGAACCTATTAAATTAGTCAATTTATCACAATATTTAAATAAATATGTCACTAATACAAATGAAATTAAATTACGTGAAGAGAATCATATGATTAAAAATTCCAAAAATCGATTAGATTTTAAAATTTGTTTAACATGTGGTACCAAAATATATCAAAATGGATTAAGTAATGTTATGGGTAAACATTTATCAGAGAAATGTTTCCGTTCATTTGGTATTTTTTTAAAACCTAATACATCAGAATTATGTCTTTATTTATTTATGCCACAATCTAAAATGATGATAAATGCACCATATTTAAATTCACATGGTGAATCAGGACGTAATGCCATGAGACGTGGTGATTTAACGATATTAAATTTGAAAAGGTATGAACATTTAAATAAATTATGGATTAATAATGAAATACCAGGTTATATTAGTAGATTAATGGGTGATGAATTTAGAATGAATATATTAGCCAATGGATTTATATTTAGATTTAATGGACCAAATTGGAGACGTGGTGATGTTTTTGATAATATTAATAATACCAATAATAATGATGATGAAGATGAAGAAGATGAATTTGATAGTGATGAATTTGGACCAGAAATTGATGATGATGATGAAAATGATATGATGAATAATTTTAATGAACAAATACGTCAAAGACGAAGAATGGGTGATGAATTTGAAGGTATTAATCATATGGAAACAGAAGAAGAAGAAGAAGAAGGGGGAGAAGGAGAAGAAGATAGAGATAGAAATAGTGATATTGATTTAGAAGTAATGAATGAATTTGGTAATGAAGATGAAGATGAAGAAGAAGGTAATTTAGATGAGAATGGATTACCAATAACTAATACTACAACACGTAATTTTATTGAAATTTTTGAAAATATGCGTAATATGATTGATGGTAATGGTGAAATCAATATAGATAATGCACAATTTCTTCAATTTTTAAATCCAGGATTTAATGCACCAATACCAAATGGTACTACAGTTAATACAACAAGAAATGATGCTACTAATAATACAAATGCAAATAGAAATACTACTGGAGAACATGAAGAATCTGAATCAGATTCTGGTAATCCAGATGAAAATTACGGTTCAGATTATGATGAAATGAATCAAGAAGATGAAGATGATTATTAATATGAAAAGAAACAATTATTATTATGAAGTCAGCATACAGTATAAATATAAGAGATGATTACCTTAAATCGATATTTGCAATTTGAGAAATATATAAATGACAAAGTTGTTATTTCCACCAATAAAATTTAACAATTTAAATTACAAGACCGAAATAACGAAAAGGAGAACCTTAAAATAATTTAAAAAAATAGAAAACAGAAAACAGAAAAAAAAATATATATATACACAAATAAAATATAACCCCCCATAAATAATACAGAATACACTATTTAACATTATAATAATATAAACTATCGATAGTAATTTTTCAGTAATGGTAAGTACTATAATCCGTAAACTTTTAGTCAATACGTTAAAGTACAGTTACTAACAATTTTGGAAATATTTAATTAATTTATTTTATTTTTTTATATAAATAAATAAATAAATATGTAATCCCCCCCCTCTTCAATTGATACATTAATAGACCACATTAAATACAATATATAGAACATTTTTCAAGAGGAATTCAATATTTGTTGGTACAATATTCCTTGGTGCTTTTATATTCCAGGGATCATTTGATTCTATAATAACTAAATATTGGGAAAGACATAATAAGGGTAAATTATGGAATGATGTTAAGCCAAGATTTGTTAAGAATGATGGTGATGATGATGATGGTGATGAGGAAGATTGAATTGTTTTTTCTTTTTTTACGCCATTTAAATTAATTTACAATTAGTAATTGGTAATAAATTAATTAGGGACAAAATTTAAAGAAAAACAGGAAATTGAAAATTGCTTTTATGAAAGGAGGAGAAATTCGTGGGGTAGACAAACGAAAACAATTGTGCTTATATATTTTTTGTATGTGCAAGAAAAACACATTCCATTTTTTTATGTTAGTTTTGGTGTTTTTTTACAATGAGAAAATTAATTTAATGCAATTAGGTAATTCGGTACGAGTTGCCATGGCGGTGGCCGTTGCCATGGCAGGGACCCGCAGCAAAAAGAAAAGAAAAATTAACTGAAATTTAATGAAAATAATGAACATCCGGTAACAGCGGTTTTTCTCAATTTATTGTTAATTGGAAACTGGAAAACTTTTTCCAACAGGAAAATGGAAAAAAATAAAAAATAAAAAATAAAAAATAAAAAAACAATTGGACCACACCCATAGTAACCATTGTCCCGGCAACACAACATGGCAACGCGCCATAGTAACTACGATAAATTGAATTCAAATAAATTCAAATGAATTCAGAATTGCATAGCAACAAACACGTTTCCCTGGCAACCAAAAAGAAACGTCACCC
>JAJLYE010000070.1:4775-27227 GCA_030571715.1 Grigorovia jiainica (nom. inval.) | reverse complement strand
ATTTTTAAATCCAGGATTTAATGCACCAATACCAAATGGTACTACAGTTAATACAACAAGAAATGATGCTACTAATAATACAAATACAAATACAAATACAAATACAAATACAAATACTACTGGAGAACATGAAGAATCTGAATCAGATTCTGGTAATCCAGATGAAAATTACGGTTCAGATTATGATGAAATGAATCAAGAAGATGAAGATGATTATTAATATTAATATCAATATGAAAAGAAAACTATTGTTAATAATAATTATTATTAAAGTCAGCATAAAGTATAAATATAAGAGATGATTACCTTAAATTGATATTTGCAATTTGAGAAATATATAAATGATAAAGTTGTTATTTCCACCAATAAGATTTAACAATTTAAATCGCAAGACCGAAATGTCAAAAAGGAGAACCTTAAAATAATTCAAAAAAAACAGAAAACCAAAAAAAAATTATATATACACAAATAAAATATAAACTCCATAAATAATACAGAATACACTATTTAATATTATAATAATATAAACTATCGATAGTAAAATTGTCAATAATGGTACGTATTATAATCCATAAACTTTCTGTCAATACGTTAAAGTAAGGTTACTAACAATTTTGGAAATATTTAATTAATTTATTTTATTTTTTTATATAAATAAATAAATAAATATGTAATCCTCCTCTTCAATTGATACATTAATAGACCACATTAAATACAATATATAGAACATTTTTCAAAAGGAATTCAATATTTGTTGGTACAATATTCCTTGGTGCATTTATATTCCAAGGATCATTTGATTCTATAATAACTAAATATTGGGAAAGACATAATAAGGGTAAATTATGGAATGATGTAAAGCCAAGATTTGTTAAGAATGATGGTGATGATGATGGTGATGAAGATTGAATTGTTTTTTCTTTTTTTACGCCATTTAAATTAATTTACAATTAGTAATTGGTAATAAATTAATTGGGGACAAAATTTAAAGAAGAACAGGAAATTGAAAATTGCTTTTATGAAAGGAGGAGAAATTCGTGGGGTAGACAAACGAAAACAATTGTGCTTATATATTTTTTGTATGTGCAAGAAAAACGCATTCCATTTTTTATGTTTTTTTTTTTACAATGAGAAAGAAATGAGAAAATTTGAAGAAAATTAATTTAATTTAATGCAATTAGGTAATTCGGTACGAGTTGCCATGGCGGTGGCCGTTGCCATGGCAGGGACCCGCAGCAAAAAGAAAAGAAAAATTAACTGAAAATAACTGAAAATAACTGAAAATAATGAACATCCGGTAACAGCGGTTTTTCTTAATTTATTGTTAATTGGAAACTGGAAAACTTTTTCCACCAGGAAAATAGAAAAAAAATAAAAAATAAAAAAAGAATTGGACCACACCCATGGTAACCATTGTCCCGGCAACACAACATGGCAACGCGCCATAGTAACTACGATAAAATGAATTCAAATAAATTTAAATGAATTCAGAATTGCATAGCAACAAACACGTTTCCCTGGCAACCAAAAAGAAACGTCACCCGTACACCTCCTGTTTGCCAACATTTTCCGATAAATCTCTCCCTAAACAATCCAAACACCCCTGAACGCTTTTGTACGTGTATTATTTACCGAAACAAATCTAATTACCCGTTTCGATCTTGATTTTGAAAAAACACACGAAAAAAACCACAAGCAAAATAAGAAAAAAAAAACAAGAAAAAGAAAAGAGCCCCTGAAACCGTGGTAACCACCAACGAACATTTTGGTAACCAAGAGAATGGCCAAAAAAAGAAAACTTTTTTCTTTAATTCCAATAAATTTCCAAATGGGCAAAAATCAAAAAAATCAAAAAATCCTCGTTACCACAACAACGTAAACCCGCCTGTGTCCCTGCGGGCGTTTCTGTGGCAACCCCTCCACTTTTCTTTTTCAACTTTCAAAAATTTCACATCGTTGCCATAATTTCCAATTTTTTCCCTAAACTGTAAGATTTTTTTAATTTAATTACATTTTTTTTCTGTTTTTTTTCAATTCATCAAATAAGTTAAATTTAATATATAAATAATTACTTTTATCAACTTTATTAATTTTATTCTTCATACAATTTTTTTTTATCCTCTCTTTTTATTTCATTTCATTTTATTCTTTTATTTTTTTCAATAATAAAGTATCTGTAATAATTTATATTATATATCCCATCACAAACACATAAACTGATTAAGTTCAATTAAACAAATCAAAACAAAAACAAAATAAAAATGTCTGAAGCTCATCAACAATTCTTAAGTCAATTCCAAGCCTCTAGAGATCACATTAGAGAAACTGAAAAGGATGAAGTTCTTTTAATTGAAAATAAAAGAAGATTCGTTATGTTCCCAATTAAATATCATGAAATTTGGGCAGCTTATAAAAAAATTGAATCTGCTTTTTGGACCGCTGAAGAAACTGAATTAGCTAAAGATTTAGAAGATATTAAAACTTTATCAAAGGAACAATTAGATTTTTTTGGTAAATTTTTAGCAACTTTAGCGGTTAATGAAAAAAAAATTAATTATCAAATTATTGAAAAATTTTCAGCACAATTACAATCACCAGAAGGTAAATCCGTTTATGGGTTTGAAATTATGATGGAAAATATTTATGATGAAGTTTATTCAATGGTTACTGATGCTTATTTTAATGGTCCAGAAAATGTACCATTCTTTAAGACTGTTAAAGAACAACCTGAATTATTAGCTAAGGGTGATTTCATTGATAAATGGATTAGATGTCCTGGTTCATTATATGCTGAAAGATTAGTCGCTTTAGCCGCTAAAGAAGCTATCTTTATGTCTGGTGGTTATACTGCTGTTTTCGATTTAGCTTCAAAAGGTTTATGTCCTGGGTTTACTGGTGCTGCTACTAAAATGTATAGAGATAAAGGTGCTTATACTGATTTCTCTTGTTTATTATTCGCTCATTTAAGAAATAAACCAGATGCTAAAATTATTGAAAAAATTATTACTGAAGCTGTTGATATTGAAAAAGCTGCTGTTACTAAAGCTTTAGTTATTAAAGATACTGGTTTAGATGAAAAATTAGTTTATCAATATATTGAATTCATTGCTGATTCTTTATTATCTTCTTTCGGTAACGAAAAAGTTTATAACGTTTCAAATCCATTCGAATTTATGGATGGTTTAACTTCTATTGGTAAGTCTAGATTCTTCGAAAAGCAAGTCGCTGATTTCATGAAGGCTAATGCTCCACCACAACAAGTTCAAGCTGCTCAAGCTTTCAATTTTGATGAAAGTTTCTAGTTTCATTATTGGAAATTAAATTATTTTAATAATTTTATTATCTCTTTATTTTTTTTTTTAAAATTCATTATTAATATAAATTTCAATACTTTTAAACTAACAAACAAACAAACAACAATTAAAGGAAAAAAAAACATTTCATGATTAAGATTAAATATAATTTAAATTGATTTTAATGTATTTAATTTTAATTTAATCTTAAAATAAGATTTTTATAAAAAATATATATATACACGTATTTATTTATCTATTTATTTATTTATTGTATATCTATTATATATTTTAAATTCAATAACATTTTCATCGTAATCTTATTCTATTATTATTCATTTAATTTTTTTTTTTCTATTATTTAATTTTTTTTTTTTTTTTAGTTTTTTATTTGTTTACAATTTCAATATTTTAAATACATCAATAGATTAATTTGGCTTTTATAAAATATAGTTATATATGAGTTTCAGTGGTCTATCTGAACAATATATCGATCGTCATATTGATGACACGCTAGGTTATTCTACTACTGCTACTAATAATAATAATAACAGTAACAGAAACAGTAATAGTAACAGTAACAGTAACACTAGACAAATTAGTAATAGACAAATTAGAGGTAAAGATAATTTTGTTAAACCAAAATTACCTAGCGATATAAATAAATTTAATAACAATAATAAGAATCATATAAATAAAAATTTAAAGAAATCAAATAATAAAATTAAAAATGATAGATGGGATATCAATGATATTTTTCTTAAAAATATAAATCAAATCTTAACATATAATTCTAGAAATATTGATGAAACAACAACAACCGACAACAACAACAACAACAATCGTACCACTACTTTAGAAGATATGCATATGGTTAAAATGAATAGACAAATTCTAGATAATATAATGAAATTAATTGAAGGTAATTTACAGGACTCAATAGATAATGCATTTGCTAATAATGCAAATAATTTAAATAATTTATTACAAAATGATCAAGCTGAAATTGATAAAATTTATCATTGGAAAATTAAATTAATTAATGAAATTTTAAATAAAATTGAATCACGTTTAAATAAATGTGAAATACCAATTGAATTAAATGCAAATGATATTGATCCAGAATATATTTTCAAAAAGAGACAATATATTCAATCAATTTTAAATAATTCATTATTACAAATTAATCAATTAAATTTACAAAAAATTGAACTTAATAAACAAATTATTGATTTAAATAATTTTATTAATTCAATTAATTTAACAAATACAAGACTATTACAAGAAAAATTATTAAATAATAATTTACATCCAATTTTAAATAAAGCTGTCAATGATTCATTTGGTTTAATTAAAGATGACAATGATTATTTAGTGAGAGATAAGGCACGTTATAATCTTTATATCCCACAAGAGATTGATACCTTTAATGATCAATATCATAATATTAAATTTGATAACAATAATATTGATAATAATGATAATAACACTTCAAATGCAGGCATCAATAATGAAGATTTTGATGAAATTGTAAATAAATTATTACCTTCTTTAAAGGAAAAGGATAAAATACAGACAAGTTTAAATAATACTTTAAACAATTTCTTAAATGATGATAATTTACAAAATTTAAAAAATATTCTAAATAAGCAAACAGATGTGTAAATTACTTCATTGTTTTTTCTCTTTCCTTTCCTTTCTTCCAATTGATGATATTCTTTAACATTGCATACTTATTGTATATATAAATGTATATTACGTACTTTAAAGTACAATTTGACTTTTCTACAATTACCCAACCGGAATTGAATTTTTAACCATTTTGAAATTTTAAAAAAAAAAAATAAACAAATTTTATATTTAACCAATTTCAATTCATTCAATTAATCGTGGTAATTTTTCATTTGTTTACTAGTTTTCCCTCCTCCACAGATCATCAAATAATATAATTAATTGAATTCGTGTATCTTGTGCATTTCTGACAATTGTTTACAATGAAGAGTAATTCGTTTAATAAAAAGAAAGAATTTGATAATAAAAAATATAATTCAAATTCAAATTTCAACAATAATAACGGTAATAATAATGGTAATAACAACAATAATGATTCGTTATTCTATGAAACAAATGAAACAAATAAACATTTCAATGATAGATTGAATTATTTATTAGTTAATTCAATCGGTTATAATGTTATTGTTACTGTTAATTCTGGTTTACAATATGATGGGTTATTAGTTGCCGCTAATGTTGATTCTACTGATGGTATCGACATCGTTTTAAATTCACCAAAATTAGTTCCAAATAACGTCTCTAAGGATACTGATAACTCTAAGATTAATGAATTAAAGGATAATTTATTAATTAAGGGTGATGATGTTATGGAAATTCAATTGAAAAATATTAATCTTTCATTAGACGATAAATGGGAAAATTCAATGACTAATAATGATATTACTTCAAATTCAACTGCTGTTGATATTCCAATTGTTGCCGCCGATAGTATGGCTACTCCACCAATGGAAAACGTTGAAAATAAAAATATTAATAATAATGATACTAATAAAGATAATATTGTTAATAGTTCCACTAATACAACTGTGGAAGAAATTACTAAATCATTCAAGACAGATGTTGATATCTCTGGTGGTAAAATTTTAAAGGAAAGAGAATTAACAAAATGGCAACCAGAAGAATTAGAACAAAAAAATTTAGGTCAAACTTTAGAAGAATCATCTGGTAATTGGGATCAATTTGCTGTTAATGAAGAAAAATTTGGTGTTAAATCTACTTATGATGAACATTTTTATACAACTAAAATTAATAAAGATGATCCAAATTATCAACAAAGATTAAAAATTGCACAAAAATTAGCAAAAGAAATTGAAAATCAAGAATCAACTGGTAATATTCATTTAGCTGAAGATAGAGGTATTATTATTGATGATTCTGGTATGGATGAAGAAGATTTATATTCTGGGGTTGATAGAACTGAAGAAAACAATACTACACCAGTGACTCGTGCTTCTGCTACGGTTCCTCCTCCAGTGGATAATAGAGGTGGTGCATTATTAGCTTCATTGAAAATGAATGCTAAACCATCTACCCAAATTAAAAATAATAAATATGTCCCACCATCTTTAAGAAATCAACCACATCATATGGATCCAGTAATTATTTCATCAACTATTGCCAAGAATAATGTTGTTAATTCTGTTCCAAAAGTATTAGAGGTTAAAAACCCAATAAATGTGGATTCAAAAAATTTAACATCACAAAAATTAGAATCAACTACTTCCAAAGAAATTGACACGGAAACTAATAAAGATGTTACAACATCAACTGATCATGTTAAGACCGCTCAACATTCGAGAATTCATGAACCACCAAGTTCAATGAATAGAAGTTTACATGTTAAGGATTCACCAAAACCAAGAATACCATTACCATCAAGTAAAGAGGCACAAATTGAGGAATTGAAAAATTTCTCTGAAAAATTCAAAGTTCCATATGATATGCCAAATGATATGAAATCAAGTAGTTCTGTTAATGAATTAAAGAAAAAATCAACTAGTCCAATTCCAATGCAATCACCTAATTCAAATATTTCGTCACCATCAATGAATAAGAAACAATTATATGGTCATGATAATAAGAATTCATTACATAATTCAAGAAAACGTGGATTTGGTCCATTCTTTAAGAAAACACAAAATGTTAGTAATAAGAAAGATTTATTTGAATCAAGTTTTAATTTATTCCAAGAAAATAAAAGAAAACATGATGAAGAAAAGCAAATGGAACCATTTTTCATTGAAAAACCTTATTTCACTGCACCAACTTGGAATTTTACTGTAGATGAATCATACAAGACTTTATTCCCCGATGAAAAAATTTCAATTCAACAAGCACAAATTAAACAACAAAAACGTCAAATGGCAATGAATAATATGTTTAATCAAATGAATATGCCAAGTAATGTTGGAGGTATGGGCATGAATGGTATTCCAATCAATGGTACAGCAATGATGGCAGGTATACCAATGGGACCAAATGGTGCTTTAGCTGCGGGTGGTGTACCAAATGCCATGATGATGAATGCTTTCCCAAATACAGGTAATAATGCAGCAATGTATCCATTCCAACCACAACCAATGTTTTATCCAACAATGCAACCTATGATGCCAATGATGAATAATGCTAATGTGGGAGCTGGTGCATCAGTTATGCCAATTATTCCAGTAAATGGTATGGCACCAAATAGTCCAATTTCAACAAATGCTGCACTTAATGATGAAAATCAACATAACATTTCACCACAACCAACCACATCACCACATATGCCACAAGGTTATATTAATCAACCATTTGGTTATCCAATGCCACCATTCCAAAATCCAATGATTAATGCTATAAATGTTGGTAATTATAAGCAATATTATCATAGTGGTGAAACTAATGGTGAGCAAACACGTCCACGTTATAATCGTCATCATCATAATCATCATAACAATCGTCATAATGGACCAAGAAAATAGTTATTATGATTTGAAAATTAATCAAACAAAACGAATTTTTTTTTTATCAATTGAAATGATTACTGTTGTTTTTTTAACTTTATTTAATCATATTGAATTCTTTTTGATTATATTACCAAAAAAATATCAGTAATATATAACAAATTACATATAAAAATATTATTATATAATTTTTAAAATATTGAAAAATTTATTCACCTTTAATTTTGCAATTTCCCTTCGTTTATTGAAAACTGAATTCTTCAAACTTTCATCATCTGAAAGGAACTTGTTAGTTGACAAGCTAATTGAATGATAACGGTTAACTCATATTTACTACATGGTAGAATGGAATTATTAAAATAAACTTTAGGCTATTTACTCGTTTGAAACTACTGTTACCCAAAAGGGAAATTGCAATGATTAAACGATGTTTGAATATATTAATAAACAAGTATGTAATTTATATTATTTCAAAGTCATTTTGTAAAACATTTCATTCAATATTGTTAACAACTATCCCAATAAATCTAAATTGGAAATAATTGTAATCTTTTTGACTATTATTTAGCTACAAAATAATATTTTATTGAGTCATGTTTACATCAATTGAAAAAAATGAAAATTTAATTGAATCATTGTCCACACCAACTTTAGTCAATGAGACAATACCACCATTAGAATTAATTGATCCAATTTTAATCGAGAGGGGACATGCCAGACGTATGGGTCATTTAGAGAATTATTTTGCTCTTTTACAAAGACAAAGATTGTATACCAATTTTACTATGTATTTCCAAATAAATAAATCAATAAATGAGAGACAATTGACTTATGCCTTGAGGGAAGTTATTTTAGAGAATCCAATATTGGCCACTACACTTATTCCAAAGGGTTATCCTGATTATAGAGAATTTTATTCAAGTGATCAATACTTAAACGAGCCATGTCCTGAACATGATTATATTAAGTTATTACCGAGTTTAAGCATTGAAGATGTCTTAATTAATGAACAATTTGAGTATCAAGAAATTATCGACGAGATTAAATGTCAATTTAAAGAAGATAAAGGTGTGGTTAGTTCTAAATTGAGTATGTTGATGAATAGTATTATTATACCAATATACCAATTAGATAAACCAAATTGGAGACTGTTGTTATTAGACAATGATAATGATGATACCGATGCTGACAAATCGCAATTTCAAACTATTGTTTACATTAGTAATCATTGTAATTCAGATGCAATGACTGGGTTTAATTTGATGCAAGATATTTTGAAAACAATTAATAATAATCAAAATGTTAGCACCAACGATTCTAATGGATCAATTTTCAATTATATTAAAGATCATAATTTATTCCAAAAATTACCCCCACCAATAACAGATATAGTAAATTATAAGCCTGTACTTAAATCATTACCACAATTTATTATATCTGCCTTAATCAAAAAATATTTAAATTTTAAATCACCACCAAATGTTATTACCAAGAGACTTTATGAAGAGGGAAATTCTAAACAATATTTCTTACAACCGAAAGAAAGGCAAAATTTCCATTCTTGGATCCATTTAGCCCCGGATGAATTAACCCAATTGAGAAAAGTCATCAAATCCAAGAATTGTTCCCTAACTGGGTTTTTACAAACTATTATCTTTTACACATTAAAGGACTTTGGTAAATTTGATCAAAGAACTTGGGATCAATTAGGTTTCGATATAAGTATCCCCAACGACACCAGGAAATTAATACAGGATCCGGTATTAAGAGATCAATTCAAATATGGTAGTAATGTGGGTGGTTCACATTATTCCTTTCTAATTGCGTTTATTCAAGAGAATAAATTTTGGTCGTTATGTCAATATTATACACGTGTGATTCAAGACGCTGATTATTTAATTGGGTTAGGTTCTATAATGGTTGATCCCGTTTTACAAAAAACCAATATTGATAAATTGATTAGTGATTCGTATTTGGGCAATAGAAGAGGTGGTGTTATTTTAAGTAATGTTGGTTTATTAAACGTACAAGGGGAAGATGATAATGATGTTATTGATGCTAGTAACGAGATTGCACCGAGTGATAAAAACGACAATTTCCAAATCAAAGATATCAAATTCATACAGGATGTCGGTGATCTGAACTTCTCTATGGTGTTCAACTGTGTCAGTACGGTGGAAGGTGGCTTACAAATTGGTGTTAGTACAGTGGTTGGTGCATTTTGGACACAATTTTCAATTTTTGAAAAATTTATTTTTGCGCTGCGGGAGAAAATGTTAACGATTTCCGAAAACAGCGAAACTCCGTCGTATGCGACAGATTGAATCGTTTCTGGGTTGCCTGGGGGAACGATGTGTGTTGTGTATATAAGGGATGGGCTGTTGGTTGGTATAGTTGGTAGTTGTTAAGAGGATAGGAAGACAAGAGACAGGGCAATGACTGATTTATTTAATGCTGATTCTAAGGTCAAATACGACGCTATCGTTATCGGTGCTGGTGTTATTGGACCTTGTGTTGCAACTGGTTTGGCACGTATGGGTAAAAAGGTTTTGATTGTGGAACGTGACTGGTCGTATCCGCAAAGAATTGTTGGTGAATTGATGCAACCAGGTGGCGTGAGAGCGTTAAGATCATTGGGGATGGTTCAATCAATAAATAATATTGATGCACAACCTGTTACTGGTTATACAGTCATGTATAATGGTGAAAAAGTTGTTATACCATATCCATATAAAGCTGATGTGGCACCAATTGTGAAATTAGATCCTTTAGTGCGCGATGGTAATGATCAAGTATTGGATGACACTTTCATTACACGTAAAGATTTTGAAATGGATGAAAGAGAACGTGGTGTCGCATTTGTACATGGTAAATTTTTGATGAATTTAAGAAATATTGTAAAGAATGAACCAAATGTTACTTGCTTACAAGGTAATTGTATTAAGATACTTAAAAATGATAAAAATGAAATTATTGGCGCTAAAATTGAAATAGAAAATAGAGGCAATGTTGAATTTAATGCTAATATTACATTTATTTGTGATGGTATTTTTTCACATTTAAGAACTGAATTATCACCAGAACATATCCCACAGAAGGATTCATCATTCATTGGGTTATCACTTTATAATACAAATTTACCCACTAAATATAATGGTCATGTTATCATTGGTGATAAACATATGCCAATTATTTTATATCAAATTTCACCAGAGGAGACAAGAATACTTTGTGCCTTTAATTCACCAAAACCACCAAAGGATATTAAAAGTTGGTTAAAAAATGATGTCAAACCATTTTTACCTAAGGAAATTGTTAATTCATTTAATAATGCCATTTCCAGTAATAAATTCGTTTGTTTCCCAAATTCATATTTACCAGCAAGACAAAATGATGTTATTGGTCTTTGTGTTATTGGTGATGCATTAAATATGAGACATCCATTAACTGGTGGTGGTATGACTGTGGGTCTTAATGATGTTGTTTTAATGTTACAAAAAATTGGTCATTTAGATTTTAATGATCGTGCTACTGTATTAGATGAATTATTGGATTTCCATTATGATAAGAAAAATTATGATTCAGTAATTAACGTCTTATCAATTGCACTTTATTCATTATTTGCCGCAAAGGGTAATAAGAATTTAGTTTCATTACAAATGGGTTGCTTTAAATATTTCCAACGTGGTGGTGATTGTATAAATATTCCAATTCAATTCTTATCGGGTCTTTTACCTAGTCCATTACAATTAACAAGAGTTTTCTTTGCAGTTGCTTTGTACACAATTTATTTAAAGATTGAAGAATTTGGGATTTTTGGTTTCCCATTAGCGATAATTCAAGGTATAAGTATCTTGATTACAGCTATTAAAGTATTTACACCATATTTAATGCGTGAATTGATGGGTTAAGTATAAATATGTTAAAAAGAAAAATCGATTATATTTATCAGATTATGATTATATATTATGTATACATTTAAAAATAAAAGAGTAAAATGTTTCAACTCCGATTTTTTTTTTTCGATTTTTTTTGTTTAATTTGCAAATAATTTAAATTTAAATAAGGATCAAGGGGATACACAAGTTTTTAAAATATATTTACATACACAAAAGATCACATAATAGATATATAAAACGTAAATAAGCAATTAAATATAGCAAACCCAAAATGTCAGAATTAACATGGAGACAATGGAGTAAAATTTATGCAGTCGGGGGTAGTATAGTACTAACTGGTGTATTATTATTTAAATATACAACACCAAACGATGAAGAATTAATTGCTAAATTTTCACCACAGGTAAGAAAGGAATACGAACAACAAAGACAATTAAGAAGGGAGGAACAAAAGGAATTAATGAAAATTGTACAACAGACAGCAAAGAGTAATGAACCAATTTGGAAAACTGGACCCATTAAATCACCATGGGAAATAAATCAAAATGTTCAAAAGGATAGTAATTTCATTGAGCAAATTCATAGAGATAAATTAAAGAACAAGACCCCAGAAGCAATCACTGATGGTAAACCATCAAGTGAATATAATAATATCATTAATAAAAATGAAGATAATGAGGTAAAGAATACAAGAAATAAATCTTGGTGGAAATCAATCTTCTGGAATTAATGGTTTGCATTTTACGAATACGCATAGTTATCCATCGATGGTTAATATACCAATCTGCAGTGATAAACGCGTAAATTTAAAATATTTTCAGTTTTTTGCCGTTTTGGGAATTTCTCGAAGTGATAAACGCGTCAAAGATTTTTTTTCTTCAACTGTTGTTATAAAAACGGCAATGTTTTCAGTTTAATTATAATTTATACCATAAAAGATAAACAATAAACAACAAAAAAAATATAAAGAAATGACTAACAAGCTACAAAAGATGTCACATTCATTAAAGATTCAATTAAGAAGTGAAAATGCAACTGTTCCAACTAAAGGTTCCGCCACTGCTGCTGGTTATGATATTTATTCATCTGAAGATTGTGTTATTCCAGCTGAAGGCCAAAATTTAGTGGCCACTGATATTTCATTCACTGTACCAGTGGGTACTTATGGTAGAATTGCACCAAGATCTGGTCTTGCTGTGAAACACGGTATTCAAACTGGTGCTGGTGTGGTCGATAGAGATTACACTGGTGAAGTTAAAGTGGTTCTTTTCAATCACTCTAAGAAAGATTTCCAAATTAAGAAAGGTGATCGTGTCGCACAATTAATCTTAGAAAAAATTGTAGATGATGCAGAAATTGTTGTGGTTGAGTCATTAGAGGAAAGTGAAAGAGGTGCTGGTGGTTTCGGTTCCACTGGTAAATAATTTAATTAAATTAAAGTTAAAATTAAACCATTTCCAAAAACCATTTCCAAAAACCATTCTAAAATTCATTCATATAATTGTCATTACAATTACATTGTACACTCATATATATATCGACATATAACATTCTAATTCAAATTATAATAACGTTAAACTAGTAGCTATATTGTTTATAATCACTTCTTGTTGGTGATACAGTAAATTTTTATATCCTTTACAAGGTCAATCAATTCAATTGATACATATAACTGTATGTAAAAATTATGTTTTATTAATTTCTTTTTTAGCAACATATTTTATACTTGTACTCTATATGATTTTAAAATAAAAGCAGAAGTCTCTGTTGTGTTTTGAAGGAACAAACTTTTAGAATGACAAAAACTTGATGTGTTTTCATTAATTGAACCACTAACAATTTCGAGGTAATTTTAAAACCCATATACCGTTACATATATATTAAAAAAGTTAAGATAAGATTCAAATTGAATAGTGCAACTTAAATAAAACGAAAACTATAGTATATATTTCTTTGGTAAGTAGCACAGTCGGTATTTTTCTAACCCTTCTCTCGAGTACAATAAAATTAATTATTTCTATTGTATCAGTTACGCAACTTACATCACTAAATCTAAATTGGAGTCATTGTGGGTATATACATTACTGATAACTTCCATCGGGGTTTCAATTGTCAATAGTAATGTGATGGATACTTCCATTATGTTAACATTAAACATTATTATCTATACTATATGTTTGTTAGTTTAAATAAAACATCTGATAGTGTTAAATAAAGTACTCAAAAAACCATAGATTATTTAAATATCATTCATTTATTCACAGAACGTATAAATATAACATTCAAAGTACACTATATCAAAGCATTAGTATTATTAATATTATCTAGTGCTGGGACGAGAAGCTCATCTCGAGATTGTTACCCGCACAAACATTCAATTGTAAACAAAAAAAAGTTTATGTAAATTTAAAAATATGTTAACAATAAATGTATAATACATAATCAGATTTATACTAGATGAGTGTGGCTAGTACAGGCTCTACCTCGGAGGTTAAAAAAAGACATTATCCTTTGAAAATGGAAACAATACCTATACTGGATAATAAAGCTCCAGATCGAAGGAATATCGGTATTCAAGATAATGATAATAATAACAATACATTGAAGGACGCAAGTCAATTTGAAAGTGATGATCATTTTAAATTCAAAAGGCATAATTTAAAAGATATTAAAGGTTTTACTACATTAGGTCAGAAATTAGATGATTTACGTGCACAAATGTCACCAAAGAGAATGGAAAATTTCGATTCATCTTATGCAAATAATTTAAATTCAAATACTAATAATGATATAAATGATGAAATTGAAAATGATAAAACCAAATATAAAGATAATGGAGAATTTATACCCAGAAATTTAAAACCAATGGCGCCTAAGAGACTTATTATTAACGATAATGATGATGATAAAAGTGAACCACAAAATCAGAATCAAGATAAGCAAGTCGGAAATATTAATAATGATAACAATATTCAAACTTCACCAATTCAAAATAACCATAGTTATGTACCTAATATACAATCAATACCACCAACAAATATTATGGTTAATCCACCAAATTTAATTCCTAATTTTACCTCACCAAATCAACAAATGTATCCAATGTATTATATACCAGTGCCAACTTCACCGATTAATCCACATATTCACAATAATGATGTAACTAACAATAATGCTACAAACTTAAATAATGAAAACATCAATCTCAAAAATACCGAGAATAATAATGTAAATAATAATAATACCCATAATAATAATAATACCAATAATAATAATATTCCACAATTTATACCAGTTTATCCAAACTATTTAGGTCAACAATTTCAATCTTCATATCCAGCACAACTTTTACCACCATCAAGTTTTGGTCCTAATTTATATAACAACAATAATAGTAATTTCAATAAATTTATTAATGGTAATACAAATAATTTATATGATAATAACAATGACGGTGATGATGATAAAAGAAAAAATGATGAAAGAAGAAGGAAAAGGAGATCATTATCACAACAGCGTGGTAGAAGATTATCAATTTTATCCAATAGAAGACAATCTATTGTTTTACCACATGATGATATACCTATAAGAGAATATTATAGACATTTAGGTGATTTAAGTAATAATGAAAAATTGAAGAATTTATTTATTTGGTGTTCAATTAAAACTTTGGATAGTTTCACTACTGAAAATATCAAAAATAATGATAACAATAACAACAATAATAAATATTTAAATTCTAAAACGATTTCTACTGATATAATTAAAAATTTTATCAAAGATTTAACTAATAATAATATCAATATTGACTGGAATAATCACTATAGAAGTCAAAACTCTAAAAATAAAAGATTAGATAATTATGGCAATAAAATTATTGATGATCCATTGATGAATGAATTATTTGAAGATGATGATGACGATAATCTTAATAAAAATAATAGTAATGAAAAAAATAAAATTAATAATAGAGACATACAAGATGAAAACGATGAAGAAACTTATTATTTCAATGGTCTTAATGTTAAAAAAATCAAAATTAAAAAAAGGAAATTTAATAATGATTCAAGGACTAAATTTTCAATAAATAAGAGAAATTTCATTAATAGGAAAAACTCTGATTTATTACCAAATCCAAAAAATGCTGAAAATGAAAATAACTTAAAACTATTAAATGACAGAATTGATAACTTAAAAAGGGAACTTGAAGATTGGAAGAAGTTATTACAAAATAAAGATCCAAAATCAGAATGGGACAGTCTAAATACATTAACTGATGAAAATAAATTTAGATTGAATGAAGAAATCAGTGGTTTGTCTGATGGGTTTACTCGTACTGAAATGGAAATTGAGAATATTCTAAATGATCTAGAAGAAGATTTTAATAACAAGTTGAGTAAATTGAAAATACATTCACATTTATTTAAATCACATTCAGATATGTTAACAAAATCAACTTTACATAAACTTGCTTTATTATCGAAAGAATTTTGTAAAAGAAACAGTGATTTTAATACCAAGACTAATGAAAATGGAAATGGGAAAAATGATATTCCAATTACTTTATTACAAAGTTTAGGTAAAACATTATTTGAAAATCAGAAAAGCAAAGAAGAAAAAAATGTTTAATCTGAATAAGTTATTTATTTTTTATATATGATGGTTAGTAGCGATTCTAAATAAATTATATAACACTAAAATTAGTATTTTGGGTATTTTTGACTTTGGTTTAGGAGTAAACATTAAATAAACGGATAAAAATTTCATATTGATGTAAAAAATAAATTAATTAAAAATATATGGGGCGAGCTGGGAATTGAACCCAGGGCCTCTCGCATGTTTGAGAATTAACCCAAAGCGAGAATCATACCACTAGACCACACGCCCTTCGTTAAAAATTTTTTTATTGGCAATTTTAAAGAGTATTTTATTATGAAGTCAAAAACAGTATTATAGATCAGTAAGATCAATTGAGAACATTGGTTAAATAATTACAATTTTAAGCTTAATAAAAAGTATTTAAGTTAAGATCGAGTTTCACTTTGTTGGAAATGAGTTTATCAACTTTTAGTTTACACGTGATTGACCAATATTTTCTAAGAGATTAAATTAAAAACTTACTTATGAAAAACATTATATATTTTATACATTTTATATAACCAGTTTTTAATAAAACAAATATTAGAATCGTAAATTAATGTCACTACGTTACAAAAGTTTAAATCAATCGGGCGTTTATCAACAATTGTTTCAATACCTGTCTGAGTTTCCATTTCTTGAGGATATTCCCATGTGTTAATTTATCACAAATATATTAGCGGATGATAATGAAACCAATGATGATAACTTAGAAATTAAAGTTAAAGCTGAAAAACTTAAAGACTTGGAAGAATACATGAAGCGTAATATGACTATTATGGAGGAAGTAAAGATGTTAATTAAGGTCAAAACCAACTCAGACATGAATACTGAAACAGAAATTAAAGAAAAAGATGATGAGTACGTCGAACTAGCTGAAGAGGATATTGAGACTCAAAAGTTAATCACTTACAATGATTCGACAGGTAAACATTATAGATGCAAAAATGGCAAAGGTGATACCATCAAATTTTATCATGAAGGAAATGCATCGAAATTATCTTTCAAATTAGAATCAATGGATGACTTTCCTAAATGGGGGAGAAGCTTGAAAGAGTTCTTATTAAAGTGGAATTTTGAGGACTTCACCAAAAATGGCAATGAAAAATTCATAGATGCACACCAAAACATCAGAGTTAACCTAGCCATCAAAGAGTCGTTAGATGATAAACTCGTACATTTTTGTGATTTCGAAAACAATTCATACATAATTTACAAAACAATTAGGGACAACTATACAAACAAATACCCTAGAAGACTGAAGGACATGGTGTGAGAAAGAATTATAATTGATGAATATTGCAGTAATCTAGATGAACTTCAAAGAATTATTTACAATATGATATCTCTGGAAATATGGAGCAAAAACAAGAATGACTCCACACCCATCAACAATGTATTTCTAAACAGATGCATAAGATCCACTATGGATACTGATTTGGTAATGTGGGTGGCTCACTCCATGGCTGAAAAGGAATCACAGTTTAAGTGGAATATAAGTCCACAAGAATATGTTAAACATATAATGGAGGCTATAAGGGAATTGAAATTTCAAAAGAAAGTATACATCGAAAATGTAAGATACTGTGAATATTGTAATAGTCAATTACACTCATCCAGATCTTGTAGAAATAAGGGCAAAAACTTTAGGCATAACAACTATCAAGAAAATAACTAGGTTTAATAACCCAAATAACAATGTAAATTATAAAAATGAAAACAATAAAAATATAGAAAATAAAAAAAATAGCCATAGAAAAAATGAAAAAATTTGCATCAAACGCTAAAAATCCGTGAAAAAACAAAGTAGTAAAAAATAAAATCAAAGAAAATGAAATTAACATTAATAAAGATATTCTAACTGAAAAAATAAACAATTTTGATATAGAATTAAATGTTAATTTAAACCAGAATAACAAACATGATGAATCAAATATAATAAAAACAATAGTGAACTTTTTATTTTTTGGATGTCCCACCTTTTCATAATCATTGTGGCTTTCAACATTAGTATCATATCTTCTTTTATAATTTGTTCTAGGCTTATTTAAAGACTCTAGTTGTTTATCATTGAATGTTGTTTCTTTAATTTTATCCTTTTGTATTGTAATAGTCTTTGGATTATCAGTGTTAGTTATTCTGGTTTAACTTAACATTTAATTCTATATCAAAATTGTTTAATTTTTCAGTTAGAATATCTTTATTAATGTTAATTTCATTTTCTTTGATTTTGTTTTTTACTATTTTGTTTTTTCACTTGATCCAATACAATTCAAATTGCGAAAAGATGGCAGCAGTGTTTCGGCTAAACATACATATAAGGTTATAGTGGGACTAATTTCTTTTTTGAAAATCATTTATATAAAATATATACTTAATTATTCTTTATGATATTTTCAAGTTTTTCTGATATTGCTACCGAACTTCATCTTACAATATCTTCATATTAATGTCAGTGTGAGACATCCATATTTATATATCATAAATTTAATCATTACATATATCATGATATGTCAGAATGTTTTGAAAAATTAACACAAATTATTTACTATACACCAAGATAGATATCAATTACAGAACCAGAGTAGTGTATAATATTCTATGTTGGTTATTTTTTAATCAACAATCAATTGTTTTGTTTTGTTTTGTTTCACTTCATTTTTTAATTAATTTTCCTTTTTGAAAAAGATAGTTTTATTATTTTCAGAAAGGGAAATTAGTTCAATGATTAACGAAATGTTACACTCTCCCGGATGCTCAGATGGAAAAAGACTAGAGACAGATTACCATCTGGTGTAAAAGGGTTATTTCTTCTGATGCTAGAGGTACCATTGGTGTCGTCGCTAGTAGTGGTAAATTTTGTCTACAAATAATTATTATCCAGAAAAACAACAAGAAAATTATTATCAAAACATTATCCTACATATATTCAATGAAGAGACATATACGTAATTTGATCAAATTTGTTTAATACAGACATAATTGATAATAATATACACTTTTTTATTGACAAAAGTCTTCCCTGTGCTAAAACAGGAAGATAAAAATATATAATGTGCAGGTAATATATTTCTATATATATAGTGGAAAATTTTTCCACTCGTTTCTCCGTTATTCAACGGTGTCAGAGTATTTCAGCAGAGAGTGAAAATGTACAATATTGGGAATTTCCGTTATACAATATCGTCAAATATGATATATTTGTATATGGTACCGGATAATGTCAAATTCCAGCATAATTAGTTATAGATTTATATACTTAAAAATAATTATATCCAATTGTTGGATATAACACTTATATCTTACAGATAAAAAAAAATCCTCATAGATGTCATCAAGGTTATTACAAAATAGCTGAATCTTTTTTTTATTTTTATGACACAATTTTGAAAATTGGGAAATTTTTTATAAATAATTTTCATTTAATTATTATATATTTTACTTCATATTTTAAAAGAAAGAATCAGATATTAAAATTAAGTCAAAATGGCAGAAACTAAGAATATTATTTCATAAGAATATATCAGCAGTTATCTTATTGCTCTTTAGAATATGATCATATCTCCAACACTTTTATTATAATATATGTCATCCCCATCGTTTATATTTTTAATTCAGATATTTTAAAAGAAGGTTAACAAATGAACAATAATCCAACCTTTAGATATCATGTTTTAATTATGTTTAATTAAGTAACAAATTTTTAGAATAATACTATTATGATTGTAATCCGTTCGGTGTATTTCTAATAACTGAAAACAAAAATATCCTAAAATCAGAAATAAACCTACGCTATTGTTTACCCAGTCGAAATTAAAATATTAATAATGAGTTAAGTTAAGTAATAAGGTTTAAAAAATAATCGACCATTCGCTAAATATAAAAAACAATGGTTGAGTCTATAATTCTTTTTTTCAGGTGTTGAATTATTTACATTATAGGAAGAAGCTTGGATCCGCTTATTGATAAATAATAATTAAGTGAACAGTAAATGTATATATTTGGAGTAATTCCTAACCAGGATAATCATATCCAATTAGTTATAAAATGTCATTTTCATTTTATCGTTTATATACTTTACATATTTAACAAACAGATTTAGTATTAAAATGTAAACTATATTATAGTTCAGTATTAGATATATCATATGAAGGGTTACATGGATATTAAAGATAATAATTCTGTCCACAATGTTTTTTGCAAATCTTACATGAACATCTTATTTCAACATGTATGTTATACCTTTAGGGTAAACACTCTAGTACTCACCATCAATTATATACATTATATTAAAGGTAGGCTTATCTAGTATATCTACTTATTTAAATAGCACTGTAAACAGTTAAAGATAACTTATCTAGAGCACATACTAGCTTAAGTAATATTGTAAATAATAAAAGATATCCTTATCTTTTATTATATTATCTATTTGAATTACTTCATAATAAGAATTTTAATATAAAGGGTCTTCTTTTTTAGCTATTCAAGATGTTCAATTATTTTATATTAACTATAATATTACGTAAGAAAAAAATAATAAATATAGAATAAATATGTCTAATAACAATAGCATTAATAACGATATTAATGTCACCCTACATCCAACTGAGTTGCACATTATATATAAAAAGAGTTTTGAGGATTACAAAAATTTCTTATTGATAAAAAATTAATTAAAAAGAAATGGGGCGAGCTGGGAATTGAACCCAGGGCCTCTCGCATATTTGAGAATTAACCCAAAGCGAGAATCATACCACTAGACCACACGCCCTTCGTTGAAAGATTGTTAAGATGTGGGTTGACGTATCTTAACTTAAAGGGGAAATAATTAAAAATTGACTTAAATTCAATATTTAATTATAAAATTAATAAAATAAAAAGATAATAAATTATTGCGACAGGAAAACTAACAATGAATTTACTATATAACTTATATACTAAAAATTATCTAATACAATTTTCAGTCTAAAAGTTCACTATTTAAAAGATGATCTTTTTAAACCAAAAGGAAATTAAAAATATATATAATTCAATTTTTGCTCCAATTTATATTAAATCATTTGGTCTCGCGAACCCCATCAAAAATAAAAATTTTCACCAAATTGAAAGACCGCACCTAGCTAAAATTAAACTTTATTGTTTACACTAAAACAAGGCAGCACATGGTCGAAAAAACAAAACTGTAATTTTACCCATTTAAATTACTAAAGGGAACCAAACTCCAACCAACTAAGGAGGACTGTAATTTTACCCATTTAAATTACTAAAGGGAACCACATCCAACCAATCAAGGATGACCATAATTTTACCCATTCAAATTATTAAAGGACACACACACGTCCACGTCTGGACCGTAATTCTTGAACTAAGAATTACTGAAGATTACACAATGAATTAATCGTTAACAAATTAAAACATATTCTTCACACAATGAATCACAATTGGAACCATACAAGATCTAAACAATAGATCATAATTTCACCATTGAAATTATACACCAAACACTAGTATTATCCATGAACATTCTTCAACTTCAATTTTCATTAATTTAATTTTCAAACATTAAAAATTCTTTTCTGTAACATTTAATTACCGATAAAACAAAACGGCATCATTTATCAAAACTATTGTTCACTAAGGATATCACCTAGCACCATTAATATTACGCAGTGGAAGACTTTAATTACAACTATGATATCTTATTCAACCCTATTACTATTGTGATATCATTTTAACCTTTTATTAAAATAATAACTTTATTATCCTTGAACAGATTTAACTTTAACACAATGCTAACACAAAGACAAAACCTAAACCAAATAAAACAACTACTAAAACCACTACACTAAAACCAAAAACCTTAATTATAATATATTGTCACAAAGGAAAATAGGAAAACAGTGAATGGAAATTTAAGTAGAAAAAATTAAACGGATGAAGGAAAATTATCAAAATTATTTCTATTCAATTTTAATCAAATTAATATTCAATAACTAATAAAAAAATAAATTAATAATTAATAAAAATCAATTAATAATTATCATAATGTAATTACTTGTCGTCATAATTCAATTAAATAATATAATTCTTAATTTAAATATT
>JAJLYE010000069.1:27380-44936 GCA_030571715.1 Grigorovia jiainica (nom. inval.) | reverse complement strand
ACAAATCGTACATTATAGTAAGTAGTCTATGGGGACCGTTATGACCGTACGACTAGAATGATATCCAGGTGGCAAAACAAAAACTATATAAGGACACAACAATTCTGCCCGGGAACTGTTCTGTGAATTACACACTCTATATTGATTACACACAGAGATACTCTTACTAAGTGTTACATATATACATCCTGTATTTAATTGTGAAACATTGTACGCCTCAACTGTCAAAATTTATTCGATAAAAAAATAACGTGAACAAAAAAGGAAATTTATAGAACAATTCACTAATTATTTGCAATAACACAGACAATTGCAAAGATATATACACACACGGAGACACGCAAACATTAAATCATGAGTAAATTAAACAAGAGAGAACAGTTCTTACAAATATTTCCTCAAATTATGGAAGATATGACCCAAATATTACAAGATTATAACATGCCACAAGAAGCCATTGATTGGTATTTAGAATCAGTTAAATATAACACACCAGATGGTAAATTAAATAGAGGGTTATCTGTAATTGATACATTTTTCATATTGACTCAAGATGGAAATTCAACCTCTAATGAAATTGATGATAAACAATATAGGAAATTAGCCATTTTAGGTTGGTGTATTGAATTATTACAAGCTTATTTCCTTGTTGCTGACGATATTATGGATCATTCCATTACTAGAAGGGGTAAACCTTGCTGGTATAAGAAAGTTGGCGATATATCAATTAATGATGCCTTTATGTTAGAGGCAACAATTTATTCAATCTTAAAGAAACATTTTAAGAATGAAAAATATTATGTTAATTTATTAGAATTATTCCATGAAGTGACATTACAAACTGAATTAGGTCAATTATTGGATTTAATTACAGCACCAGAGGATTCAGTTAATTTAAATAATTTTTCAATGGCCAAACATTCATTTATTGTTAGATTTAAAACGGCATATTATTCATTTTATTTACCTGTAGTGTTAGCCATGTATGTAGCTGGTGTTACACATGAAGATGATTTAACTCAAGCACGTAATGTATTGATCCCATTAGGTGAATATTTCCAAATTCAAGATGATTATTTAGATTGTTATGGTACACCAGAACAAATTGGTAAAATTGGTACAGATATTCAAGATAATAAATGTTCTTGGTTAATTAATAAGGCATTAGAATTAGCCAATAAGGAACAATTAGAGATATTGAATGTAAATTATGGTCAAAAAAGTAAAGACTGTGAAGATAAAGTTAGAGACGTCTTTTACCAATTACAATTAGACAATGAATATAAACAATACGAACAAAATGTGGTCAGTGACATTAATGTTAAGATTAATGAAATTGACGAATCTCGTGGTTTCAAAAAGCAAGTATTAGTTGAATTTTTAAACAAGATTTACAAGAGGGATAAATAATTGCAAACACTTGTTAAAAACATATAAGCAACTATACATATTTCATATAACTTATAAATATTAACTAAACTTCTTGTATATTTTATCATGTTTATTTATTTCTACGATGTTTTCTGTGCGGGGAAATTTGAAAATCAAAAATAAAACTCCGAAATTCCCTTAAATTAAATTTAATTTCAAATTAAATCTCTTAAAAGAAACAATTACAAATTTTAATGAACAATTTAAACCAATCTAGCGAGTATGTGCCCGATTTGAACTATTTAGAAGAGATCAACAAATGGCGTGCAGTCGAGGCGGCACCCAATTTAGAAGATGACAATGTTAATATCGATAAAAATTTTACAGATCAAATTTTTTGTAATCCAAATTCATCAATTAGTAATAACACAAAAATTGAAGAAATTGATGTTACGGGGAAAAATACAGATACAACCACAACAGAAAACACTACCACAACTACTAGTGCAACTAATAATAATGGCGAATTTGCTAATAATCACAGTATGGTAGAACCAATACCATTTCCATGTGGTAATTTAATACAAAATAAAATTGAATCACCAACAACAACTTCCAAAACTTCTGCACAAGAACAAGAACAAGAGCAACCAAATGTTGTAAATAAATTAAACACCCCAATGGCAACTAATATCATTACTAATAAGAATAATACAATAAACGTACAAAGAAGAAATACATTACCAATGTTTAAAAATGTAAATTACAGACCCATTTCACAAAATATTTTACAACAAAAGAGAATTCCTAGTAGCGGTAGTGGTAATAATGCAAATAATAATACTATTTTACAAAATAATTTAGTGTTTACACCAATATCATCAAAACTTTTAACAAATAATATTATTGATAATAATAATAATAAAAGGAGAAATAATTCGATACTTAAAAATGATACTACTAATTGTTCAAATTCGTTTGATTCTAATACTTCTGCATCATCAAATTTATCTACCTACAGAGATCATAATATTTTATCATTAACTAATAGCAATGGTAATATTATAATTACCAATGATGAATTATTGAATATAATAAAAAAATTACCATTCAATTTTTTAAATTTATCTTATATCCAAAGGAAAGATCATGTTTGCAAATTACTAGATACTGAAAAATTAATTCATTACAAATGGATTATGTCGCAAATTAAAAAATTCATGATCAATTCGAGTAAAAGTTATTCTTCTTTAGATGCATTAAATAATAATAATTCAAATAATAATAACAACGGTTTACCTTTTTTTGAAAGAACAAGACATGAATCTATTGCATCACAATATTTAAGTTCATTTTCACCATCTATTAATAATAGATTTAAATTTACCAATAATAATAATAACAACAATAATAATAACAATAATAATAATAGAGATAACCATATCAATAATAATGATAATAATTCAAGTAACATCACAAGAGAAAATTCGATGAATTTCTTATTAAATACAACTGAATCAAATAATAATGATAACAATCTTAATAAAAGTTTCTTTATTAATACAAGAGCTGATGATAAAGGTTCACAAATTTTTAATCATATTGTTGGTAAAATAATTGGATTTGGTGCCTGGGGGATGGTTCGTGAATGTATTTCAAATCAAACAGGTAAATGTAATGCTATAAAGATAATGAAATTTAAAGATAATAATGAAATGAAAGTAAAATCATTCCACGAGATTGAAATTTGGCAAGAATTAACAATTTTAAGCTCTAATAATAATAGTGATGACGATGACGATGACGATGCCGATAGCAATAATAATCATATTTTACCTTTATTAAAATATCAAATCGAGGAAAATTATGCATATTATTGTTTAACACAAAGAATTACAGGCGGTACTTTGTATACATTAGTATCCGAATGGGATGATCTAACACATACAAAGATTAATTTTACTATGCGTTGTAATATTACTATACAATTATCTAAACAATTAATTGATGGTATTAAATTTCTTCATGATAATGATATTATTCATGGTGATATTAAATTAGAAAATTGTTTAATTGATAGAAAGGATAGTAATGATCCTAATGTTTGGAATTTACTTCTTTGTGATTTTGGTATGAGTTATCATACAAATGAATTAGTGAAAGATCCTCCCACTGTTAGTGCCAACAACACAATTAGCATCAAACAAGATGAAGAGACACATATCGGTTCCATACCATATGCATCACCAGAATTAATCAACAATAACCTTCTTATAAAAGAATGTGATATTTGGGCATTTGGTGTCACTTTATACACAATGTTAGTTGGTAAATTACCCTTCAGAAGTTCTGGTGAAACTGAATTAAGAAATTCAATCGCACAGAATAAATATGATAAACGTCCATTGGTGAAGATTTGTGTCAATCACAATAATCTTCTTAAAGTTATCGAGAGTTGTCTTTTGGTGGATGTCAATGACAGAATAACCATTGATCAAATTACAAAATTATTATGTAGGCCGAAAGATTAAAATAGAAAAAATTAATTTTTCTTAGAGGAAAGTAAATAATTTTAATCTTTAATAATTAATAAAAATTAATGGAAAATAAATTGAGAAAGCAATGATATATTTAAAGACTATATTGAAGGTGATTGACAATTCAGGTGCACAATTATGTGAATGTATTAAAGTGTTAAGAAAGGGTTCACCTAAGAGTGCCGGTTACGTTGGTGATAGAATTGTTTGTGTTATACAAAAGGCTAAACCATTAAATCAATCTATCACAGGTGCAACAAATATTAATAGAGTGAAACGTGGTGATATTTGTCATGCTGTTATTGTCAGAACAAAGCAAACCAATTGTTATAGATTTGATGGATCTAATGTATCATTTGGTGATAATGCTTGTGTTTTAATTAATAAAAACACTGGTGAACCCCTAGGAACAAGAATAATGAATAATGATGGTATTGTTAGTAGAGAATTATTAAATAAAGGTTATAATAAGATTTGTGCTTTGGCCACTAAAGTAATTTAATAAAATATTAACAATTCAATAATAAAAATTATTTATTTAAAAAGAAGGAAAAATAATAAGATACGCAAAATTGTAAATAAATCCAAATTCAAGATTACATAACTATAATATATAATATATAATCAGATCATAATCTAATATTCTTACTATCAATAATTTATCAATAATTATCTAGATTCAATATTCGAATCATCATGGCAACAATTAGTTTGCAACATCCAATCACTATGTAGAAGTTCATCAACATTACAACGATTCTTGGGATTAATTTGGAAAACTTTATAAAGTGCAGATTTCCTTAATTCTTTTAGAGTATTATTCAAATGATTTAAATTTTCTAATTTATCCCAAATTGGTGGATCATTTTGTGTCATTGATTGATAAAACAATTTATATGATGTATTATCAATATTATCAGAATATGAATTTAATTTTGCCTTTAACCACATAAATTTGCCATAAATTAAAATCATATATAATATACCACAACTCCAACAATCAGCTAATCTTGGATCATAATTAATTTCAGAATTAAATTCTTCTGGTGGTAAATATGGTTCACTACCAGTTAATTTTTTTTGATAATGAATTTCAGTTTCCCAACTTGTTTGGAAAACGAATGCGGAACCAAAATCTGCAATTTTAATTAATCCATTTGGATAACAAAGTATATTCTCTAATTTAATATCACAATGTGCAATACCATGGAAATGCATTACTGAAACACCCTGTAAGATTTGTTTCAAGAAACAATCTGCTTCTATAGTTTGACAATTATTTAATTTACCGTTATTGAAAATATAATAATATAAATCAACACTGGGGCAACATTCCATTATTTGTAAAAATTTAAAATTATCTGCTTCAATAAGATCTAAAATTCTAATTAAATGTTTTGATTTATCAATTAATGATTGACCAATTATAAATTCTGATATTATTCTTGCACAAAATTCATCAATGGTCTCTAAATTTAATCTAAATTTGAATTCCTTTATGGCAAAATATTTTCTCCCATTGTATTTGAAAGTTTCTTTGCCCTTATCCTTTAACATCAATTTATCATTAGTATCGTTGTTAATATCTTTCACATAAACTTTAATAATACCAAAGGAACCATTTCCAATATAATTTAAAAAATTACCATATTTTGAATTAAATTTGTGAATATTTTCAAGATTATCATTACTATTAAAATTTTGATTATTGATTAATTGATTATTTAAATTTTTCTTCATTTTAGATTGTAATTCATTAATTTCAATTAATTGTTTTAGAGCAATTGATGAATTTGGATTAACGATATTTAAATTATTATCATTTTTACTAATATTATTCAAATTATTATGCCTAAATTTTTCATTTAAATTAACATTCTCCTCATTATGTAAAATCAACGACCAAACGTTATACAATGAATCAGAATTTTTATTGTAAAGTTTAATTGTGGGTTTCACAAGAGGTAAATTCTTATTTATCTTTATAAATTTATTCAAACCCTTAAATATTAGAGATCTATTTGAGATAGTATGTTCCTTTATAGTAGTATCATTACCAAAACCTCTTGTATTATTCCTTGCAGAAGCATTACTATTAGCAATAATATCATCCTTAATAACATTTATTAAGGGTACATTATGTAAATGAGTAAAATCATTAAATAAGACAAATTTTTTGCTTTTAAATTTAATATCATTCATCGTATAACCATCAGGCAACCAATCTATATTATGATCTATATTAAATCCATCATTATTCATTGTAATTGTAATTGTATTATTGAACTTTACCATCACAGTAAAGAGATCAAAAAAAGGATTTGTGTCATTCATTATTTTTTTTTTTTCAATATTTAATTATTGCATTTTAAATTTGTAATATGTGAACAGCGATTGGGTTCTTAATGTATGATCCTTGTAGCGTTCTTCAATTATACTATATTGTATTTACATAATAAAAAGGGAGGTTGATTTCCTATCTCAAATTATTGCCTTGTTTTCCTTTTCATCTAATTTAAATTTAACCAAATCATCTTCTGGGATACGTTCAAATTCAATTTTATTTAACAATTCATTCATAATATCATCAGGTTTCTTATTTTGCATTTCAATGGTTACCACATTATCACCATTTGGGTTAAATATTTGTAAATTACATGGTACTTGTTTATCCTTATCACTATTTTCAATCCTCATTACATTTATTATTAAATTTGGATTATAATATTTTAAAGTGGGCAAATATAATTGCCAAAATTTCCTAGCGCTCATATGACCATTAAAATTCAATCTTTGGAACACTAATTGCATGGAATGATATTTATTTAAGTCTAGTTTAATTTGTGATGGTTTTGTGAAATAGGTTATCTGATTTAAAAATTTAAATTGTTTCGTAGCTCTACTGATATACCCCATTTTCTTGTAATGTCTTGCGTTTTTCTTTCCTCTATATAATAATATTTGGGGTGCAAATATGTGTCTGTCACTAAGCTTCTGTATACTTATCTAACTGTATAATTGTTTGTATTTGTGCAGTTAAGTGTTTTCCCTGTTCGAAACTTCAAAAAAATAAAAAAATCTATAAAAATTATTAAAATTACATACACAACGTGAACACAAATATATACAAATGCGATATAAATATATACTTATATACATGTTGAAGAAGAATTAACATACAGTTAATTATGGGGGATATTATAAAAATGCAAAATAAGGAATAAAATACAAAATACTTTTTACAAGAGAACTTTTTTAATAATATTTCATTTAAAAATCTTTAAATATGTTACCATAAATATCATCATCATTGTCATAAAATGCAATATGTTCTTCTGGATATCTATCAAATTGTGAAGTATCGCCTTCACCTGTATGTATAGGTGGTTCGTACGGTGTTTCGATTTTACGTTGTAAAATTCTATCCCAATTAACTTCTTTAAACCAACGATGATCTTTAATATCCTGTGTACCATTTTTCAAATTACCTAATCTTTCACTCAAGTTTCTATTAATTAAACCTCTTAATAAGTCAATAACATCTTCTTCGAAAAAATTGGGGAATGTTAATGGTGCATTTAAAATATTTTCATATGTCTTTATTGGATTAGAGGCACAAAATGGTGCTACACCACTTAACATTTCGTAAATTAATATCCCCAATGACCACCAATCTACCGATTTATTATATGGTTTCGTATTAATCACCTCGGGTGCAATATAATCTGGTGTCCCACATAAAGTATATGTAACATCTGGTACATATTTAGCGAAACCAAAATCAATTATCTTAATATGACCAGTCTTATCTAGTAATATATTCTCTGGTTTTAAATCACGGTAAATGGTATCATTTTGATGTAGATATTCTAATGCTAAAATAATTTCAGCGGCATAAAATTTAGTCACTGGTACTGGGAATCTATGAGATCTTTTCAAAAGTGAAAATAGTTCACCACCTTCAATAAAATCCATTACTATAAATAATTGTTTGGAGTCTTGGAACGTTCCCCACATTTTCACTATAAATGGATGTTGTAACACTGATAATATTTTTCTTTCATCATTAGTGTGTTCCACTTGTTTATATTTGACAATGGTCTTTTTATTCAATATTTTCATTGTGTAATAACGGTTATTATGATTGGATTTAACAAGATGTACTCTACCAAATGAACCGGTACCTAAAGTTCTCAATATTTTAAAATCATTAAATTTATATTTACCTCTTGTAGATTTACCATGTATCAATGGATTCGTGTAACTTTCATTCTTTAATGATTCTGACATGTCCATTATTATCCTCTGTTGCTTTTCAAATTGTCTTCTTTCAATATCGTTAACTTCTTTCAATCTTTGTTCTTTCAATATTTGTAATTCATCCTTCGGAACTACAACGTTATCTCCAATATTATCCTCGTTATGCCTTATCAGATTATCGTAATGATTATTATAATGATTATTATTACTATTAACATATATTAGATTATTTAAACTTTCAGTCAAATTACCATTTTTATCAATATTATCAATAATTAAATTATCCTGTGATGTATTATTACTTAAATTACTTTTGCTCTTATTATCAATACTAGTATTGTTATTATTAGAATTTATTGCACTTAGTGTTGAACTTACCGGTGTTATATTGCCCAAAACAATATTAATCTTGGCAGATCTTTCCTGTTCACGAGCGATCTTATTTGCCTGATGATATGGTATTTCATCTTTATCTCTAATGGGCAATACCAATTTAGATAATTTATTTTGATTCTTTGGATCTATATACATTACAAATAATTACTAAATAACAGTGTCTGTGCACACTATTGCACTAAATTTCTGTTGGTATCTTTTGAATATTTTTTTTTTCTTTTGAATTTTATTGAATTGAAAAAAAAAAAAAAAATCAAAAAATTTAAAAAATTCTCCGAATAAACGCGGCAGTTGTGGGGTTCTTCTGTTGTGTGTTGTGCGTTGATTTCTGCGTGTGTTGTTGCATTGCACCATGTGGTCTACACGGTTTGTAATTTATGTGCCATGATTAGTGTCAAAAGTGTAAAACATAATGGCAACCATAGGAAGAACGTAGGGTATGTCGCTACAGTAAGACCATATAATGTCAGCATTATGGTCGGTAGTACAAGCATAGATAATGAATTCACTAATGCCAGTGCACCAAAAATTTCACCTGTACTCTTGGTATCATTCTTGAAATATTTAATTATAGTGGACTCTACCACTGGTGTACCTATCTTTGCCATTGATTTAAACAATAAAAACAATATGATACAATAAACATGGTTATACAAAAGCATAATGGATAATAAACTTAACGCAATACAAACTAATGAGAATTTAATCATATTGGAATCAATCATATCTATACCATTATCCAGTACATTTAATCTTTTCTTCAAAAATGAAATACACCAATGTGATTCTACAAATAACATAATTGCACCAAATATACCGGCAAATGAAATGAAGTAACCAATTTCAATAGATTTCCAATGATATTTATAAGTACAAAGCAATATAACTGTGGGCATAATAGCAATGGCACCTGTCATAATAACAATATTTATAATAACAAGCATCAAAACATTATTTCTTTCGATACTGGATCTCTCCTTGGGGAGCCATAATTTCCTTATGGGTGACAACGCTTGTACAACAGTATTTAAATGATATTTACTATAATGTTTAAATTTAATCCAAATGGAATTGGTTTCATCCATTGAGTACAATTCATTTTCCCAATTGTTTAAATATTCTCTATTTAATTTATTAAATTTAAGTTTGGATATCCTCAAAGCATCTTCATGTCTTGATTCCTTTACAAACATTAAACAAAATAACATACCGGTAATTTGAATAACTAATGCTAATTTTATAGGTATCCAAGCATCCTTCTTATCACTATATTTAATTAAAAGAGAACTTAAAATTGGACCCACACCTACTGTAATTTGGAAAATACCATTAACTAAACTCATATTATGTGCTCTTTCATTAGCATCTACAATATCAGTAATGTAACTGTTAATATTACCTAAAAACCCGAACATACCACCACTGAAAGCACCAATAGACGCAGCTATTGTAATTAAATATTTATTATAAGGAACCCAATTGGACAATGTTATACTATGTAAAGCACTACCAATGGCTCTAATAAGGAACATGATGGCAAAAATCTTCACTCTACCAAATTGATCTGACCATTGCCCCCATTTACCAGCCATAATGGTCCCCACTGTACCTTGAATAACCATAACCATTGACGTAATAGTGGACAAATTAGTTTGAATTTCCTTACCATCACATTGCTCTAATTGTAAATCTTTGCAGATCTTATTCATTGTCAATGTAATAAATGGTGTAATGTACAACATTTCAGCAAGACCGAATAAAATTGTCAATATACCAATGATGAATAAACTTGGCCTTTGCCAAATGGGTAAATTTTGATATTTGTCCCTAATTGTCAATTTCAATCTAATTAATTCAGCCTCCTCTTCGTCTTCGTCCATGGTATTGGAATTCGAATTGGTGATGATGTCGTCGTTATGATTAGTAATAGAGCTTTCCTCATCGGGATCGATTGCCACTAGTAAGGGTTCCATTGATGTGGATTTGATGTTCATTGTGTAGAAGAAAAAACAATTGTTGCACTAAGGTAAGAATATATTAGAAAAATAAATACTATGAAATAACTGTATACAGCAGTATACAGAATCAGGGTGTAATCGGGAGAGTGTAATTAAAATAATTTGCAATTTGTAATTCGTCATTTATATTCCATATTTTATATTTTATTGAAAAACGTTGATAACAATTCCGCGGAAGGGAAAATGGAAAATGAGAGACAAGGAAAGACAAAGCCTCTTGAGTTGACCCTGAGTGTTATATGTACAATGGCTTGTTGTCTGTATGTCTATGTGTATGTCTATGTGTGTATTGACGTTATATAGAGTATATACAGTGTTGTTGGTGCTAATTCAAATAAGAATCAATGAAAAATAGAAAAGAAATGATTCGTATTTTCTAATTACCTATTGTGTCTTCTTATCCTTATCAATGTTTGTGACGTTTTTCAACAACACATGTGATACCATTTCCAATAATAGCATAAACAAGGATGACAAGATAGCCAAACAGTAGTTAGAAATCGTTACACCAATATCTAACCAAGAACCTTCTGTCTTCAATAAATAAAAGAAATTCAAGGACAAAATATCACTCACTGATATAATTAAAGTGGAAATTGTGTAATCTTTGATATTCAATTTAACATTCAATATACCTAACCCACATGACAAAATAACATAAGGTATAATTAATTTCAACATTAATAATGCACCCATGGTAAATGGATCAAAAATTGGTAATAATCTATAAACAGCATCTAATGAAAATGATGAAATTGAGGCAACATTACCAGTACCGAAAAATGCAACTTGTAAAAGGAAAAACCCAATAATTGAAATTCTTAATAATTGTAACCAATTCTCTTGTCTCTTATTATTATCATCATCACCATCTTGCTTCTTATTTTGCATTATTTTCAATGAACTTTCAATTTCCATCCATTGCACTACAAATGATGTGAAAAGGAAATAAAATAATGATTCAAATGAAATAGTTAAGATAATGAAAGTGGGGGCAAATGTTAAATAAATAATTAACAATCTTACTTTATAATCATTGTTTGGTTTAAAATAATGTAAACTTGGTAAGATAAATAATGATACCACAAATAATAACCAACCACCAAATTGGGCATCATATGGTAAACCTTGTCTATTTTGTAAAGAAATAACAGATTTATTTGTTACCATTAACATAAAAATAACACAGATTATTTGTAAAGTGAAAATTCTACGTGTATAATCATTGATAATGTTATTTATCTTCACTAAGGAGTATAATGAACTCAATACTATTAACACACCAGCACAATTAATTTGTGTCAAACTTTCAATCTTTACTGCATCATACAATGTAAATGTGGAAATTGAGAAACATGTTAAGATCCAAATAATTTGACTTGAGATGGTCCCTTTGTAACCACATAATTTTGGATAAACAGAAAGAATGATAAAAATAAGTGTGAAAATCCAACGATGGAAAAACCCATATACAATACCTTCAAAAGTGGCAATAATTAAAATTGCAATTTGGAATCTTTCTAAATTGGAGATACCTTTAAAGAATTCGGTCATACCATCTTGTAAAATAATCTTGTTAGTAAAAATTTGACTCCATAAATAAATTGGGAATGATAAATACATGTAAAAATTGAATGGTGATCTTTGATAATACAAGATCCAATTCAAAATTATACCAATACTACTAAAAACAAAATAATTCAATGGTGATGTACTGACTTCTTTGTTAATATCATCTGAAAGAATAAATAATTTTAAGAAAATGGTAAAAGAATATAAAATCCAACCAATAAACCCAGATGTAACAATAGTTCTTATGAACCTCCAATTATAAGTAGTTAAATAATGTAAAGCCTCTAGAGTAACGGACATTAATTCTTCTGTCAATGCAATGGCCTTTGGTTCTAAGGATTGTTCACCTTGATCAATACGTTCAATAATTTCATGGATATCATTTAAATATTCTTCATGACTCTTTACTTCAAATTTATTATAATCCTTAAAGAAAAATTGTGAATTCATAACTTCATTTCTTTTCACCAAATATTGTTCTAAGATACTTCTTGCATTATTATATAACGCCACTAACTTGGTAGTTTCATCACTATCAATAAATGCTAATGGTAATTCACCCACTGAATTAGCAGGATAATTAACACCAATTAAATATGACATCAATGATGCAATATCAGCTTGTTTAACATCATTTCTTTTTATATGACCAAGATTCCATGATTCAGTATAATTATCATAAATTGGTACTTTATTAATTTCAGGTTTCTTAATACCAGCACCCCATGCGACTAATGGTGTCCTGGTATTATTTGGATGACCATCACCATGAGAACCAAATGAACTCATACCGTGGTCAGCGGTAAAGATAAATGCAGTATCATCATCATCAAAGAAATCATGTACTTTACCCACTAATTTAGAGACTTGTTCATCAATATATTTAACATTATCATAATATTCTGCAGAATAAGGTCTATATGAATGGCCTGCAGTATCACAACCTAATAAATGTAAAAAGAAAACATTACCCTCTTGTCTAATTTCCATATCTAAAGTATCATTTCTAGTGGAATTAACAAATAATTCATCTAAATGTCTAAAAACAAATGCATCTAATTCAATAGAAGATTTACTAAAATCTTCAAATTCATGACCATACATCCAAGTATCAACACGATTTGGATCAGAAGCACCACTCTTAAACATTGGTAAAATATCTGGTGAACCAAATGAATATGTATGTGCAGATTGATTGAAGAAACTATCAAAATCAGCTGGATTTTCTTGCCAACCTTTAGTTACTGCACTAACGTCTTCATAAAACCCAGCAATCATTGCCACATGTCCCGGACGTGATTCAGTGGGCATTCTTGTATGTGAAATACCATAAGTGCCTTCATTTTCCACTAAATTTCTAATGAACGGTGCTAAATATTCTGTTTTTCCACTCACTGGATGTGTAATATTATCAAAAGTGGTATCTGCTCTAAGACCATCACCCACAATTAAAAATAATCTTTTGGCGGGTGGTTTATCAGTGGATCTAAATTGATCCATACCGTGAACTAATGGTGACACGAAATAAATATCGAAGATTGACCATAGATAAAATAAATGAAATAAGACACCCACTACAATCAATGTGGTTCTACTCTTATTTAACATTGTTTATAATTAAAATGTTTAAAGTTGTATATAGTTATTTTATTGGGACGATTAGAATATTAAATACGAATCTCGAAATTATATAAATATTTTTCGTTTTGATTTGTTTTCATTTTTCAATTTTTTTCTTAATTATGGAAATGACACGTAAATTTCAACAAACGCGATGAGAGTTGTTGACACCTAACTAAAATTCAGTTTTTAAATACAAATTATGAAATAAAGACATCCTAATGGTTCTAATTGGTAAAAAAAATCATTGTTGTTTTTTTAATTATTAATTAATTGAATTAAATTAAATTTATATGGTTTTAAAATATGTAAAAATATATTTGATTGAAGAACTTGCCTCAACTCAGAAAAAGAACTAAAAAAATCGCCTAAAAGAATAGTGAAAAAAGGAAATGTAAAGGAATGAAAATGAAACTCATAAGTTCGTCAAAATAGTGTACATTGCATGCAAATGTTTATAAAATATGTTAAGATTTGAATTTATTAAAACTCAAATTAAAGAAACAAAAAAAATTTTATTAGTTTCTTTTAAACTTCTTAACAAGAAATTAAGTCAATAGCTTGTAAGTAGACCTTGTGACATTGTTCACCTAAAGATTGGTCGTATAAGTTGTAGAAATCACCAGATAAACATTGGTAGAAGACATCATTGTCACCAATAGCAATGTTACCGGCTGGGGTAATAGACCAACCAGCAGCGTAAATGGCACCAGCTTGTGGTGGTGGACCATCGAATTGGAATTGTCTGTTAGCAACAATAGAACCGATTCTACCCTTAGAGTCAACTAATTGACCATCCTTTAAGGTCATGGATAAAGTACCATCAACTTGACAGGAGACAGCAGTGACTGGGTCAACAATGGTATCCTTGTTAGAAACTTTATCATCAGTAGATTTTTCCTTGGTAGCCTTAGCAGAAGCGGTAGCTTGAACTTGACCATCAGTAATTTGTGAGACAGCAGCCTTAGTAGATTTAGCAGTGGTAGTAGCAGCTTGAACTTGACCATCACCAATTTGAGAAACAGCAGCCTTAGTAGTCTTAGCAGTAGTAGTAGCAGCTTGAACTTGACCATCACCGATTTGAGAGACAGCGGCAACAGTAGTCTTAGTAGCGGCTTGAACTTGACCATCACCAATTTGAGAGACAGCAGCAACAGTGGTCTTAGTAGCAGCTTGAACTTGGCCGTCACCGATTTGAGAAACGGCGGCCTTAGTTGTCTTAGCAAGAGTAGTAGTTGGAGCTTGGATTTGACCATCACCAATTTGAGAAACGGCATCTCTCTTAGCGGCAGATGAAGCAATTGGAATAACAGCAACACCAAAAGATGAAGCATAAGAAGTTAAACCACCACTGTAGGTTGCAGTTGGAGTTAATGTTGCCCATGGTTCGGTTGGAACATAAGCGGCCATAGCGGAAGTTGCTAAAGCAGCGGAAGCTAAAGTCTTTTTGTATTGCATTGTAATTTTTATTTAATGTATTTCTAAAGTTGTAATTGAGATAGAATAAATTTGAATTTGTTCTGATGATTTTTTTAATTGTAAACAAAAAGAATAAAGGTACAATTGATCAATAATAAAACGAAAAATTTGATATGTATTTATATTAAATTTCAACACGAGATCTGAATTAAATCGATTTGAAATTAATATCGGATCCAGTTGAACCCCAGCATATTTATTTTTGTAATAAATTACCACAATAAGTAAATAATAAACTCGTAAACTCGTAAATTTACTATTTCCCACTAAAATTAATTCGAATTAAACAATAATAACTCCTAATTAAATTCAGAAATTATCCCGAACAGGAAAAAACACTTTATTTTTTTTCCTAAAATAGTAAAATAATTAATTTCCGAAAGCACTTAGATTACCGAAAATGGGAATATCAGCCTTCTTAATTTTATCCTAAAGCGGTAAAATATTGATTTGGTGTTCTAATTTTAAATCAAAAAAAAAAATTTCATTGTCGTTCAACATTTTTTATTGCCTAATGTGTTGTATTTTGTTCTTATTGGGCAAATTATGTAATTGAACCATGTAAATGAATATTGATGAACTGATTGAGTTAATTTATTTGTAGTTACTAAATTTGTCATATTTTGAAGGTAAATTACATTAATTTGAGTTATATTTTATTTTTGAAAAAATATGTCGGTTAGTAGAATCTACCAAATTTCTATTATTAGATATTTCATGTTAACTGAATACACAGAGGTAAGTACAAGGCCCAATTACAATATTTTACTAAAGGTTGTGTCACTATTACCAATGTGCACACTGCAATGCCATCCTTGCTTTTTTCTGCAATTACATGATTTATAACAGCAAAGGGGTGCAAACCAACCATATATACAGCCAAAATTAAATCTAGTAAATACAATAAGCACAAAAGTTGTTGCAGCCCCACTTGAATATGATATAATGAAATAGAAAATAAACTTGCTTCACTTTACCCTTCGCAATTAACAGTCAATCCCCCGGTAGAACACCTCCCATTTATCCATTTAATAGGAGAGACTATACAGTTTACAACACTAAAAGTATTGTAATAGGTTCTCCCTTGTCCATTACGTGATTGTCCCCCGAATTAACAGTTGCAATTTTTACCACTTCCGGTAATTATAACGGCCCCTGTAAACCGAATCAGCGTAATTTTAAAAATTTTCCACTTAATTTTCCCTTTCAGGTAAAAAGTTTGGGGAGAAATCTTTTTTTAATTATTTTTTACCCCTTGGGGGAATCCTTGTTGCTTGCCGGTGAAATGACCTTTATTGTGGTAATGTTAAAAATAAATCATGGAATAATTGATTTTTATTGTTGTTGGTGGGACTAAAACAGAACAAGTGGACCATATGTGGTAAATTGGACTGCATGTTCCTTTTCTATAACTGAATAATTATTTTTATTATATAAAGGATGAATAATATCAAGTTTATTTCAATTCGTTTTATTAATATTTCTTCTTTTCAATAAATATAATCACTATACAAAACATCAAAACAGATAGGTTTTATTTAATTACTAAATTGATATTACTATCTACCAAATAAAAAAAACAATTCCAACACAAGTACTTTCGCAAATACAAACTATATTATTTTAATACAATGCAATACAAAAAAACTTTAGCTTCTGCTGCTTTAGCAACTTCCGCTATGGCCGCTTACGTTCCATCTGAACCATGGACAACATTAACTCCAAGTGCAACCTACAGTGGTGGTTTAACTTCTTATGCTTCTACTTTCGGTGTTGCTATTATCCCATTCCCTGCATCTGCTTCTGCTGCTAAGAAGGATGTCGCTAAGAAGGATGCAGTTTCTCAAATCGGTGATGGTCAAGTTCAAGCCGCTACAAAGACTACAGCTGCTGCTATTTCACAAATTGGTGATGGTCAAGTACAAGCCGCTACTGCTGTTGCTGCTGTCTCACAAATTGGTGATGGTCAAGTACAAGCTGCTAAGACTACCGCTGCTGCTGTCTCTCAAATCGGTGACGGTCAAGTTCAAGCCGCCAAGACTACTAAGGCAGCTGTTTCACAAATCGGTGATGGTCAAGTTCAAGCTGCCAAGACTACCAAGGCTGCTGTTTCACAAATCGGTGATGGTCAAGTTCAAGCTGCTAAGACTACTAAAGCTGCTGTTTCTCAAATCGGTGATGGTCAAGTCCAAGCCGCTACCACCAATGCCAAATCTACCAAGGCTGCTGTCTCACAAATTACTGATGGTCAAGTTCAAGCTACCGCTTCTGTTAAGGACACCAAAGATAAAGCTACTGAAGAT